>VZTU01030017.1:0-16585 GCA_013400835.1 Zapornia atra | reverse complement strand
TTTCTTTGGTAACTGGTGCCTGGGGAGATACAATGTAACGTGTGCCCATCTGCTGTAGAGATGAAGGAGTCTTCTGGGTAATCGTGGCACCTGAATATGTCAGTATTTTCATTCTAGATCATTAAATAATCAGAGAATGTACAATGAATGCCTTCTGTATTTGTTTTAAATCTGAATTTCTTAAGCTTTTTCACTTTGTGTATTTAGGAATGCCTCTGTATCCCTGCCCAATGGGGTAGTTCTGTTACTGCTGATGGCAGCTCACTGCACACGTTCTTATTCATGACAGTGAGGATATATTCCTTTTCATCACATAAGCAGACATCTGTGGAGATTCTTTAAGAAATATTTGAGGAGAAAACTGAGTGCTAGTAATTTAACAAATGAGCACAAGCTTTCAGAATTGCATTTAAGATTTTAATGTCAAAAGTTAACATTGTTTCTGCAAGTGTGGTGGCTTTAGTTTTTCTTTCTCCTAGCAAATTTACCAGTTCACCTTTAATTCATAATAAAAGAATAGTTTTAGCTTTCATGTCTTAAAACATTACAAGACAGAATAAATTTACATCTCTTTTGTTGTTCAGCATTAACTGCACTGATTTTAGTGCACCCCCTTCCTTAGGTCAAATTGGAAGAAGGCGTAAGGAGACAGCATATTGCACACCTTATTCTAAGAGGGTGAAACTAGCGACCATCCTCACTAAAGACAGGGGAACATTTGGTGGTCTTATGGTTTTAATTCCCCTTTAGATGAGCCTTTCTCTATTGTCTGCACAGGCAGTCTAAGAGGATTAACCATCTTATTTTCACTTCTTCCCTTTTCAAGCTGTGCTAAGCACCAGGACTTCAGGAAGAATATAGATTACATTAGGTGACTTTGTATAATTGGCCTTGACATGAGTGAGTGAAATGTGGGTGCAAAGTGTTGACTGTGACCAGTATTTTAAATGCAAAAGAACTGAGGGTGAAGTTTTTCATGGAACACGTGTTTTCCAAAGGGAACGCTTCTACACACTAGGAGGCATTTGTTTTGGAAGCTTGATAAAGAAAAAGTAAACACAACTTTCTCAGCTTTTAATGAAAATTATAGGTAGGAATTATATTTTTAAAATAAAATTGCATCAATTTGGGTATCCAACTTGTACATGTCCAGCATTTTATAATCTTGACTGTTTTCTTAAGTAGCAAACCTTTAAAATTTTAGTATGCAGCTGTTTTTTCCTGGTTCTAATCAGAAATTGATGTAAAATTCATGTAACTAAATAATTAAAGATCAGATTAGAGCTTGATGATTCCTGAATTTTTAGGAGGTGAGCATTTGGGTGACTTACTGAATAGTTTTGCTCTAGTCTAGGAGATCTTGTCACTATTTTTAGACTAGCTTTTGCAGGTTTGTATTGTAGTGATAGATCCATACAAAGAAGGTTTTTGCAACTAGAAAATTGTTTCATGGCAAACAGGGAACTCAACATTTTGAAGGTGTGTAAAGATTTGCAAATGTTGTTTTGAATTGGGTATCACTGATCCAGGGAAGCTACTCAAGGTATTGCATTTGTCTCCACCCATCTGCAGGAGGGGAACAGGGGATGAGATGTCACGCATGCTCTGGTTACCAGGACTGAAATTAAGCTTCATGATCTCGAACAAAACACTTGCTGTTCAGGGAGGAACAGTAGACAAAAAAATGCGAAATTAGATCTACCCAAGCTTGAAGAGAGTTGTTAACAGGGGAGAATGTTAAAGTCCAATTAAGAAAGGAAATAGGAGAATCTGGAGAAATCTATGGACTTAAATTTGTATTTAGCAAATCTGTAATGATAATTGCCATGTTCCTTAAATCTGAGTTTAGAGAGAAATACTTACTAAATGCTTTGATTACTATATTTGTTATTTCTGTGGAGAGGGAAGATTTTTGAATTTTGGAGCATTGTGTTCTGGCTTAGTTCAAAATTTGTCTCCCTAAAATTGTAACTTGACTGGTTGTCTAACTTTGTTAGATTTAATACAGGGTTGTGACTGGCAACTGATGGAAAACAGAGAGTTGTTTTAACTAAGGGATTTTTTTTAGGTCATAAAGACTGAGTTTGGTAGTCCCATGTACTGTCATATGATATTGGCATAATCTCTTAAGCATTATCAAATACATAGGTCTTTATGACTGTATTTAAAAGTAGTATGTTCTGGTTGCTTTTGGAGGTTTCTAACACTTTTTTTAAAAGTTTTTAAAGGATCATATTTTTTAGGCAGAAAGAATGCTCATTTGGGAGGCCTTTTTGATAAATAAGTACTGTGCAGTCAGTATAATGAGCCAGGCTTTAATGTTAAAATTTGGAGGATATTTAACTGTATAAGCTGCATTGAGAGTTGTGTCTTCATAAAATAGATTGATAGAAGAAGAAGATTTTATATACAGTCATCACCAAGATCCATCTGAAGATTATATCCATCCTTTTAAATTTACATAGAAGCTGACTGAAAAATTATTATATTTAGCATAGGTATGACATGTTTATAGTTGTCTGAAATATTAAGCAAACTTCTACATTCAAAGCCATCTGGATTGTCATCTTTGTGTCTAGCTGCAAAACATTTAACATTTAACCTTGAGGTTAAATGCTTGTCACCACTGCAGGTCCTTAGCTAGATGAAAAGGGAAGTTGCTTTAAAGGCAAATGAGAAATATTTTTTTGACAGTTAGTGCTGTAGAATGATGCTATTCTTAATAAGTTCAACAAGAACAAGACCCCCTCCCCCCAAAAAGCCCAAAACCACAAAGCCAAAAAACAAACGAAAACCAAGGAAAAGAAGCAAGGCCTCTTTTGAATGATACTGAATAGAAAAGATGAAGAGCTAAGATCTATTCCCTTTAGTGTTTCCTTAGTTTCATTTTATTTTCTTATTTGAGATTACCATTCCTAGATTCATTTAAGAGCAAATTACATTTGTGCAGTTGGAAATCTGGGCAGAAGTTCAGGCAGTATTAAAACAAAATAACCAACAACATCTAATTACTCCTCTTGTGTTTTTAGGCCTATACTGAAAAAGCATCATTGTATGGATGCCTGTGATTCCATACATGTGAGGCCCTGAGAGAAGGGGGATGGTTAAACTCATTTTCTAGTTCAGTCCAAAATGCCACTCCAGTTACTGTAAAATCAAATTCTAACACCATGGTTCCAAAAGGAGCAGTCCATGGCTATGAGCATGAAATGTCACCTGTGCCTGTAGCAATATTTTTCTCTTTAAATTAATTTATTATTAAGTGCTAACACTTTCAGCGGGATTGTTGCTTATTACTCAGCATGTAATTTTTCCACTGGTTATGTTTTCTAGACTATTATCTTCTTGGTGAATGTGTTGCTTCTTTCAAACAAAACTTGTGTGAAGGCCTATTAACAGCTCCTCTCACTCACTTACATGTAAATGTGTGCCACTCTCTACTGACATGTAGCATGGTTAGCTGGATAGACTTTGGTATAAATTTGGCCTGTCACAATGAAGGTTGCAGTATGTCATGTCCATTAATTTGTAGGCTGGGTTCTGCTAGTTTATTTGGAAAAAAACATAGTCATTAAAATCGCTGACAACTGTATAAACTTGTTCTTTATACATTATCTACACATCTAGAGATTTGAAACCCGTCACCAAGTGCTTCCAGCTAGCAGTGTCCCATGAAGTTCATAACTTTCTGTGTGCTACCAGGACAAAATGTTATACTGCAACAAGAAACCATACGAGTATTAATTTTTGGTGGTTTTAATGTACTTTTCACAGTTTTGTGCTGTTTTGAGTTCTTCCTTTGTCTCATACAAATTTAGTAATTGAAACCAAAAAAGCCCAAAACAAAACACGTAGGTGTGCCTTGATCTTGGTAAATGCTACTGAAATAAAATACCCTTTGTTTTAAATTGATTCTGTTCAGTGCTGGAAAGCTAGAGGTTAATGTGGAAGGAATTGGTTTTGTTAATATACTTGATAAATACTGATACAGAACAGGGCTTCCTGGAAAGTACCAAACAGTCCAGAAGGAAATGACACTGCAGGAATTCACCTTTTGCATTTACCTGCACTTGCATATAGCATGTGCTTATCTTACATGAGTCAAAAGAGGGTGAAAATGCCCTGCAAACTTCAGTGCACTGGCAGGGTTTAATGAAGTAATTTTGTCAGTGTATACTTCTGGAGAAAGTTACAGTGTATACTTCTGGAGAAAGTTATTGTTAAAGCTAACTCATTATAACTGTTGGTTAATGCTAATTGTGAAAACAGGAATCACAAACCCATTCTACTTAGGCTGTTGAATTTCTGTTCAACTTCTGAAGGGCTTTGTTTCGAAACTTAAAATCTAGCAGTCTGGTCTTGAATATTATTACAGCAGTTATGGGGATGTCTGACCCTGGCGCTCTGATCCACAGATATTAATTAATGATAGTGTCCACTTCACCTTTTTTTCAATTCAACCCCTGAAAAAAAGGTTACCCTTCAGGTGTTTTGGAGCTAAGATCAGTATGTACCCAGCTGCCATCATGGGGAAAGGTAAGGATTCTCTCCATTACTAGTATGGGACTTGATTTCAGTTCTTAGACCAAGAATGTCTTTAGTATCATGCAGAATGGAATCAAAGATGTATGTAGATGTATGTGATCATAAAGCTTGTTGAAAGCTGATGCTGGAAGCTGTGAAGTTGTATCCAAGTTGTGACTTCATGGTTTGCAATTACATAGAACCTAATGTAAAAATCCTGTTAACAAGTCGTACTCTACTGGAGGAGCTGTAGCGGTCTGTCTTGAGAACTCTTCTGTCTTGATGGACTAGTGTAAAATCTTCTTTCTCATGAAGACAGTCTACAGTAGAAGTGGGTGCCTGGAAAAGTGCTGTGTCCATCTTTGGTGTTGTTAAATGGTTGACTGGATAAAACCAAGAGCAATCTGGTCTGTGCTCATAGTCAATGGAAGAGAATGCTTTACTAGAGACCTCCTAAGGTCCCTCTCAACCGAGGTTATTCTACTATGCAGTGATCATGTCTCTGTCAGTAATCATTCTCCGTCCTTGAGCTCAGAGTATTTCTTTAGTTATGAGACAGATCTTGAATTTTAGGTGTGGCTTAAACTCATTTTGTACATGGGCAAAATGTCCTCCCTCACATTGAAAAAAACTTTAAATGTACAGCACATAATATGTTTTGTGTATATGCAATAAAAACCAAAACAAAACAACCTCCCAAAATTAAAATGTAACATTTAGTGCAAGTTTTAAAAAAAAACCCTAACACATAATTCTGATCCTACTGATACCATTTTGTCTGTCTAAAGACCATAGGATTATTTTGTTCTGTGGCTGTGTTTTTAATGCAAAATCACTTTAAAATACTAAGTAAATTTATAAACTGATTCTGAACTATTTCAGAAATCAAAGGGAGGCAAAATAGTTGTCTTTGTTCCGTCATGGACAGAAATAGCATTACAAAAAGCTAGCAGACATGCTTTTCAGTACCAATTCCATCTTAACATCAAATTTTAACAGAATGTGTTGTTTTCTTCCAAAGTGGAATATGGTTTTCATTCTAAGAAAAATTCTACCTAATAATAATGAGAATTTTTCTATAAACTTCCATGATAGAGGTATTAAATTTAGAATGACAAGCTTTTTGTTAGTGAGATACTTCTATAGTAAAACAACTACTTACAGATGGGAGTGCTTCAAGATACGTTATCATAATCATTGTGTATCAAAAAAGCAATATAATTTTGGAACTCAGACTGCCTCAAAGGCAAGCATTTCATTATAATCCTGCAACTTCCTAACATTTAATTTCATACACAGATTTTTTCAGTTTTTTCTTCAATTCTTGTTTGGTTATAGCAATCCTTTTTGATTAATTATGTTCAAGTCAAACATACTTGAATCACATGGTCATCTTTCAATAACATCTATGGTTACATACAATTCTCCAACAGTACTCTCATACCTTGTTGGAATCTCTGAAGAGTTACATGTTCTCAGAATTTTTAAAATCAGTTTCTTTCTTTAACAAGGTTCTTTGACTTTATATTTTTTGATGTTTGACCTTTAGTCAACACCCAACAAACTGTGTGAAGAGTTAACGTGATTTATGCCTGAAAAGTTTAAAGTCTTTAGTATTACTGTTCTGGTACTAGGAAGAAGCTTAGTAACTGTTTTAGAACTTGTCATGGTTTTGCCCCAGCTGAGAGCTGAGCATTATGCAGCTGCTCACTCTCTAAGAAGGTGTGTGGGGAGATTGGGGAGCAGGGCAGGGCGGGGAGGCGAGAAGAAAAAGAAACTAAAAAAACCCACAAACTAAATCTCATGGGTTGGGATAAAGACAGTTTACTGGGACAGCACAGAAAGGAAAAATAACAGTGACAAGATTTATAGCAAAATACACAAACCTGGTGATACACAAAGCAGTTTCTCACTGAACTGCACAGCTCAGGCTGTACAGCTCAGAGCTGTCCTGAAACTGGACCTGCCTCAAAACTGAAGGTCCTGGAGCTGCCTGCTCCTACCCCCAGCAGCCCCCTTTATGCTGAACATTACATCATTGGCACGGAATACCCTCTTTGGCAGGTTTGGGTCACCTGCCCTGGCTGTGCCCCCTCCCAGCTTCCTGGGTGGCCCCCCACTTTCTCGTTATAAGGGCAGCATGAAAGCTGAAAAGTCCTTGACTGCCTGGCAACAACTAAACCATCAGCTACTTTCATAAAGCTGTGAAGGTGGTGAAATTTCTTACTCCAAATTAAACTATACCTTTGTTCGTATACATTTCAGGAGCAAATCTCTGACATCAAAGAAGGAATAACTTTTTCAACAAACAAGGAAATAGTGATTGCTTAAGCATATGGCAATTGCAATCCTCATTTTCTTTTTTTTGACCTTTAAACCTTTAATCTCGTGTGTATATTTTATCTCTCAACAAGGCATTGTCTTTAAGAAATTGAGTCTGCCTTTTTTTTTTTTTCCCCTGTAACTTGGGATGTGTGTTACTAGCAAATCCTAGGCGGGAAACCCTACAGATTAGTTCTTGATTCTATGGAATATATCATGTAGGTGTATTTTGAAGTGGTTTTGTCTTTTCTTTCAAACACTGACACCATAAATAACTGGTGAGTGGCTTTAACTATTGCCTTTTCTTATGCTTTTGCACATCCAGTGAACGGAATACTCCAAAATGTTATGACAGAGATAAATATTTCATGCTGTAAGCTTAGAGCCTTAAAAATTGCTGTATGCTGCATGAGGGGACAAGTGAAATACAGCAGACAAGTTTCTGTAAGAAGCGTTTTAGGAATGCAGAGAGTATTAGCACATATTCTGACAGCCCCACTTTTGATTGATGCCATCATAAATGCCTTATGGGAAGCAATTGATGAAACCAGCCAAACAAAATATATGGGTTGGGGAGCAGGAGGAGGGAGCCTGGGTTCTCCAGCAGGCGAAGAATAGGAAAGTAGAAAGACCCTGAAACAGACAGGGTTGAGAAGCCAAGGCAGGAGTTTCACCACCTGCCTCTTGAAGTCATATGAAACCAGTTGTCTGTCAAGCGGATCAAAGTTTTAGTTCCAAGGTTATCCAAAGAGTCCTTCCTGTAGATGATTTGTGCTACGCTGCTGTTTTTGAAAGGCGCAACGAACTTACTCATTTCTCTAGTGATAAGAAGCCTTCAAATTCCTTTCTCCTTTTGCTTTGGTATGGGTTGCAAGCTTCAGCTTCTTTTCTTCCTCATGACAGTGTACAGAAGGAATGACTGTACAGCCCCACTGCACTGTTGTGTTTCATCATTTCATGAGGCAGACCTCCATTCCCTAAGCATTCAAAAAGCCTTTCTCTGTAAATGCTACCTTTTCTTAAATGTCAGTGATAAGGAATCACATTCTATATCAACATTTCGTGTTGCGTTATTGAATTGCTATCTTAAAACGCTTCAAAACCCAGACAGCAGGCTACCAATGCTGGCACTTGTAAGTATAACAACATTTAGATTAATGTTAGTTTAAGAGTTTGGTTTTCCTTGCTACTGCTTTCAATTTCTTTCTGTAAGCCAATGCTGGATCAGATACACCAGTTAAGCCATACTTTCAGTGTTCCTTTGCAACTGTAGCAAATTAGTATTTAAAAAAAAAAGAAAAAAAAGAAGAGGTTGAATAGCTAATATGGTTTCAAAAAGACATTGAGTTATGAGGGTTTTCATATAAATGAGAGACTGAGAAACCTCTTAAACGTCTCTTGAGTCTGCCAGGAGCCTTTCTGTTCCATCTTCCCTTAGGGAAGCACACTTTTACATATTGTAGTATAATGATGTAATCACTGAATGAAAACCATTGTTAGCAACTAATTAAAACACATAAAAAAAGAAATTTTATGCAGTATTATGGCCTGTATCTTCCCCTTCAATGTTTCCTTTCCAGAATCTTTACAGTAGAGAACTTTGCTAAATATATTATTACTTATGTTGCTTCTTTGGTGTTTAATGTAGATGATGTGGCTCCATCTCCTTCTAAGGCATATGTGGAACATAGCACCTTAATAGTAGTGAATTGCATCCTAAATTCCTGACTTTATGTGTGCTTCTAGACGCTTAGTTGTGGCTTTAAATCTGGTATTATGTGTAGGCAGTAAGATGCCTTAGAGTATTTTAACAGGTTGGCAGTGTTAAATATTACTGCTACTGAGTCCTGTTTCCTACCAGTAGTGCCTGGTGTCAGCTTAATATGACATGCATCAATAAAGAGTTGTACAGTTTGCCATACCTTTTGTAGGCTTTCTAGAAACTCAGATAAGAACTGTTTTAAGCTGAGTGGTGTTTTAAAGCCCATCATCTGTGAATCATAAAGGTGCTACTATTAAAAAGTAGCTCTTGTAAAATGGCAATTTATATATATGTGGTGCTTGTCCAAGTATTCCCTATGTTAAACGTGAACTAAGTGGTATTTCTTAATAGTCTTTCTCTTAAAACAAACAAAAAACCAAAGCCCAAACAAAACAAAAAAAACCCCAACTGTTCTTGAAAAAGAAAACCACTTTGACATTTAAACCAGGACTAGGATTTTTAGGCAGTAATAGCATATCATGTTACAATGCCAAGAACGTGTAGAACATTATTATAGGAGAACTAATCTCACTTACTTTCAATTTGTTTTATTGAAATGCATCCTTTTTTTTTCACAGTAAAAGAAAAAAGTTATGTGTGTTACATTAATCCAAAATACTTGTCTTTTTATTGGTTTAATCTGAGTCTGCATTAAAAGTTGCTTTACAATAGTTCTCTACTCTTAAATACCAAATATTTCTCCTTTAAACCATATGTGTTGCTAAGTACTTAGTGGTTTCTTGTCAAAGTCTGTTGTGTAAGGATATATTGGTGAATGAAACATGATAAAATTAGTAAGAGTTGGTTGTGTTTGTAACCTTAGTTGTGCAAAGAATAAGCAGCAAATAGCATCGTGTACAAGTAAATGATTGCATTTATTTTGAGGAGGGAGAAAAGTAATTTCATGTAACTGTCTAAGTCCCTCTATATTAGCAGCCAAGTCTAAATTAGAGCCTTTTTAACCATATAAGACGTACAAAGTATGTATGTGTATAGCAGAGTGGTTTAGGTTTGCGTGTTGCTGGGGGAAGAGGAGAAATGTGCAGCACTCTTTTCATTCTTTGAAAACTTGTCCTTGGCTGAAGTTGAAATGACAAGCAAATAAATTGTGGGAGAACATAGAACAGGAAAATTAAAAGAGATTCCAAAGCTCGATGCTGTCTGCCTTAACCTCCTCAACTTTTGAACAAGGAGAAAATAAAAAAAAAACCCACCAAAAAACAAACCCAAACAATCAAACTACACTTGCTTACTGCTCAAGGCTATATGCATTTGAGAACTTGCTTAGATAGAAATTCTGTTACCACGTTGGCTTTGCTTTCCTGTTAGTTGACCATCATACAGCTGTGCACCTATTAACCCTTCGGGTTAGTTGACCATCATACAGCTGTGCACCTATTAACCCTTCGGGAAAAAAACACCCCGTAAGTAAGAGCCTGAGAATCATTAGAAGCTGTTTTTTCTGTGTTTCCAGATTCATCTGGAATATCCACCAATTAGTAGTAAATATTCTAATATCATTGAACTGTGGCACACAATGAGCTGTCTTGTATGTTGGGGAAGGTGTGGTTGTCCTCTGAAATAGTATGGTTTTAATAGTGGCAAATATTCTAAGTTCTTCTTGAAGAACACTGAAAAAAATCCAAACAGTAGATAAAAAACCAAAAAAAAACCCAAAAAAAAAACCCACAAAAGAAAGACTCTAAGCAACCTGAGAGATTTTTGTATAATGACTAGTGTTTCCTAAAGCTATTAGTGTAAGTTCAGAAAAAAAATCCGATGTGGCACATAGAAAAAGCTGTTAAATAGCACCAAACTTAAAATTTCTTTTTTATTATTTGTTGTGTACTTGTTTTTAGGGAGAAATTAAAAAAGAAAATCCATTTCTACATAGAGTCTTCCACTGAATGCATAGAGTCTTCCACTGAATGAAAGAGATATTGTAAGGCGTAACCTCTGTATTTTCAGCAAATACTTCCACTTTCATAAACAACCTTTAAGCATCTTTTCCAATTCGGAAGGTTTGGAAGCCTCTTTTTCAGAATCAGTATTTTGAAAATTACGTGAACAGATTATTTTTGTTAGAGATTAATGATTTCAGTCCTTAGTTGATACATTAATAGATGGAATTAATTTTATATATATATATATTTGGAAAACTAGCACCCTTTCTGTACCAGTTGGCAGAGCTGTTGGGAAATTTTTCTTCTGGAGGAATTTAAACTTTCCCTTGTGGTTTTCTTTTGCTTTCAAACACTAGCTGTTTCTGAGTGGTTACTTTATTTCTCTCATACCAGTATGGTTGTCTTCCATGATCTCTCTCTCCCCTTGCTGTTCTTCCTCTTCTATAGTCAAGTACCTTGTGATTAATAGTAATTTTTTCCCTAAGAGACAAGTTGGAACCTTGTTCAAACTTTTCAAGCCCATCTTTTTCACCTTGAAATCTGATTGATGCATGAACTGTGGCTATTAGCAAAGACGGTGGTCAAAATGGAATACATTTGGGGTTACATTAGTTGTGAAATCCACTGAACTTGCTGTAATTTCCATTAAATTTTCTGACTGCAGTATTGTTCAAAGACAAAGCTAATCAGTTCACTACTATCTACAGTCAGTAAATTGGACTATACTCATTTACTGCCTCAGGCTCAATACCACTACTTCTGTTGCACACATCTCATATGTTTTCATGCTCTGCTCTACTTTGTTGTACTTATTTAAATTCAAATGTGCATTAGTTAATTCAGGAGCCTCCAGTAAGTTTTCCTTGAAAATTCTGTGATGATGATTTTAGATTAAGGGCATGCCAGCCTTTTGAATCATTCATAGGCACATTCTGCCTTTGATACAGCCATGCATGACTGTCTTGAAACGATCTCTAGGTTTAACCTACTAGTCTAGTTTCCAATTGTTATGAATATCTTGTGTGTTTTTTCAGAGGTAGCCACACCACGGAGTTTACCTCTGACTGTGGTGAATGCTTAGCTCTCTTCAGTTGTCAACAATCTGAGCATCTGCCAAATCAAGTCCATAATTTTTATTCTAAGTGTCATAGATAAATGCTTCTGAGCTCGCAGTACCTTTTTAAGGCAGAAAAATTCAGTGCCAAGATTTGTGTAGTGCTTAACAATAAAATGATGATGAAACCTTGCCAATTCATCAAGCCTGTGATTCTGCAACCACACTCCATGACTGTAGTTGACATGTTTATCTCCAATCAGAAACTGAACTGAAGAGCCACTGTGAATACCACAGTGAAAACTGGGCAGTTGTATTAATTTGTGGATGTTCCTTGCTAAAACTACCCCTCTGAGTCCTTGTATGTACTATTGATTTCTCAAAACCAAAACAAAAACCAGTCCTGCTGATAATCAGTCGGCTGTTGGAAAGAGTACGTTTTTCCAAGTACTCACTGCAGCTGACTTTTCAACACCTCCAGTCTTTTCTCCAGTTCATTTTCATAGTGGGAAATTTAATTTTAATTCTGCTACGGTATGGACAAGCTTTTCATCTCTAGAGATCCAAAGCTCTTAAATGCCTTGAAAACGTACTTCTAAGAACAGCAGGAATCAGCTTGATATAGCTTTGTCTGGCTGATACTAGTTTTCACCTATGATCTTTGATCAACATAAGCAGTTTCTTTTGGAGGTGCTAATAAAGTAAGTGTATAAGAAAAGTGGTTTATCCTGCTCCTCAGTTGGATTCCTGAGAGATGATCTCTCTGCAGTGGGTGACAGTGGATGCTAGGAAGGTTTCTGGTATCCTTGATATAAAAAATGTTCAGCATTTTCTCATTTTATTGCAGCATTATTTTTTCAAGATCACTAGCTGGCAGAAATTTCCGAAAACTTCCAATTCTATTGCACATCACTGTTCTGGCCTGCTTTTCAAGTAGCAGAGTAGACATTCATGTTAGTTTTTATACAAAAAGCATCCAGTGACTCTGAAATTTAGTGACAAAAAAATAGATGCTTTGATGTCCTATTATTTGAAACTACTGCAAAATTATATCTCTAAGCCTGTTGTTAATAAGAAGAGTTACATGGGATAAAGGCTTGGTGAATAACACATCTGTGTTCTGAAGATGGTACCATCATTTTCAGAGTCTCAGTATCCTTATATAAGTGTTTATATGTCATCAAAAATCTTCCTACCTTCAGACTCAGGGCATAAAACATCAGTAACTATGTTTGGTTTCTTGGTCAGTTTCGTTGGGTTCACACCCCTACAATTGAAAAATAATTTCTCTGTTGGATGCTGGGAAAAGTTCAGGGAAAGATAGTAGCATGAATTGTAGAATCATAGAATAGCATGGGTTGGAAGGGACCCCAAGGATCATAGAGTTCCAACCCCTCTGCCACAGGCAGGGCCACCAGCCTCCAGGCCTGGATCTACACAAGATTGCCCAGGGCCCCATCCAACCTGCCCTTGAACACCTCCCACAACCTCTCTGGGCAGCCTCTTGCAGCACCTCACCACTCTCTCTGTAAAGAACTTCCCCCTAATATCTAATCTAAACTTTCCCTCCTTTAGCTTTAATCCATTCACCCTTGCCCTGCCATTGTCTGCTTTAAAAAGTTGGTTCCACTCCTGTTTGTAAGCTCCCTTCAGGTACTGGAAGGCTGCAGTGAGGTCCCCCCACAGGCTTCTCTTCTCCAGGCTGAACAAGCCCAGCTCCCCCAGCCTCTCTTTGTAGGGGAGCTGCTCCAGCCCTCTAATCATCTTCCTGGCCCTCCTTTGAACTCTCTCCAACAGTTCCACATCTTTCTTGAATTGGGGGCCCCAGATCCCCTCTTCGGATGGAAATGCTTCAGAAGTATGCTTCAAAGATGAGGTAGTTGAGTTAAATGCAGTCAGTTATTCTAGAATTCCCTCCATCCCTCCTCCAGTCTAGCTATCAGCAGAGTTTTCAATGGTTCATTCCTGTTCATCTTGCCTGTCTGGTTTTGCTATGGTATAGTCATTAATTGAATGGTGACTAACCCAACTACCATCATTGTTTGAAAGAACATCTTCTAACATGATCACCATTAACACAAATAATCATAGTCAGCTGACCAAATCCTGCAACGGCAGCTTTATGCTTACTAAAAACCTGCCATCAAGGTGAAGGTGTCTGTCTTCAGTCTCAGGAACACTGCACATTTTAATTCCACGCTGTTACGTGATCTTTGTATGTCCATCTTCTACCATAACCCTGTTTGCTGCTGGTCAGGCTCAAAACTTCAGCTGCAATGAGGTGAGAACTGTGAGTGTGCCCAAGCAATGCATAAATACTGTGTCAGTGGGTGTAGCGTCGAAGTTCTGTGTTTGTATGGAGTGGCTACTAGTGAAAAATGTCTTCTCTTTTCCCAGTCTCCTCACAAATTAATAACTCCTAGTGTGAAACATTTGACTTTAAGAGCCAGTGACATGTGCTGAGTGCCTGTGAGTCTGTTAAACTCCGCTTAGTGTCTCATGTAATGTCCCTTAGGTTTTAACCAGTAGCCCCCGGGTAATTCAGAACCCTGCCTTTGCCAGGTAAAATTCAGCACCTGTAGGAATTTGCAGTAGGGAAATTGTGAGGCTTAAAATGAAAGGAGTTTGCATATGCTGCAGATTGGGATAGCAGGCTCTATAATTAAACTTTGCATCCTAATGTACCTGAAATTTTCTTCACAAATTTGGATAAACCTAATGCAGAAGTGCCTGCAATACTGCCATTTATCTGGGAGCAATGGGTTTATTCAGTTAACTGTCTCCTATCTGTAAACAATACTGACCTGGCAGAAGTCACCATCCCAAGTAATGTTAAAGATCCTGTGGCTGGTTACTGAAACTACATTCACATCTGAGTCTTTAGCTTCTGTATATCATGTTCTTCAACTTGGAATGTAATGCTCTGCTGCTGTGAACTGTAATCTCCATGCCAGGACTCTTCCATATTTCCTTTCTGTAAGGAATGCTAAAGGACATACAGTAATTCTGTTAAAATCTCCATGACAAAAAAATGCAGCCTTGTTACAACTACTTTAAGGATGTAGTTTGGTATAGCAATGAAAGAATGAAAATATTGAATGAAGTTATCTCACAAAAAAGCAAGAGGAAAAATTTTAAATGTTATAAAATTATTTATTAGAGCATTCATATACATCTTACCTCTTTCATGTGATAGAAGAATACAATTAATGCTTATACAATCAGATTGATTTGGTTTAAAACACTGATAATTTTTGAGTTTATCTGTCATTCTTACGGTCATTGCTAAAAGACAGGCCAAATTCTGGCCAATTAAAATATTTCTTTATAAGCCATTATCAGAGCTGAAAGAAATTTGGATTAACTTTTTAATAACAGCAAGATGGAAAGGGTATTGTGAAATTCTTTGGGCAAATTTCACTAATCAGTTTGTGATTAAAAAGGGAGGGGGTGTCAGCTATACAAAATATCTTGAATTAGCCATACTGAAGAAAACATTTAAAATAGTTCCTCTATGTTTATTATACAATACTTACTAAAGTAACTGTGTTGTTTTCTATATAGCACCTACAGAGGCAACAACTGGTCAACTGAAAGCCCACCAAAGACATCAGGAGAGAAAAATTTCTTACATTTATTTTAATTATTATTTGTATTGGTTTCCATTTTTAAAAAATGGCAGGAAGAGCCTGTTTTGGTCTTTGTTGGCATAAAAGGTTTTAACGAATGAAATGCTTTCATGGGAAAAATGTCTACTAATCAAAATATACAAATAAGCTACTACTAAATGTTAGTTTTAGCATTTTATGATAATATGGAAAGAATGCAAAGATCTAAAGCTAGTGTAATGGAGAATTAATGTAATAATTTTTATCACTTATGTTTTCACCAAGAGTTTCTGAAAGATGAAACATTAAATTCTAATTTTAGATTGCTGGTAAATTTTGATGAGAAGTTATAGTTTTAATGTATTTGATAATGCTATTTTCAAATTATTCCCTTCCTAAATACTTGATAACTTGATGCTCAACTTTAAAAATGACTCATATTTGGTTTTCTGTGTAATTCAAGCTCAATGTTATTAATAGAGGACACGTAAGCAGCCAGTGAAATATAGAAAACACATGCAGATAATTGGTATTTTCATTATGTTACTATTTGTCACATTCTATTAAATTGTTACATAGGTATTTCACCCCACTCCAGGTGGACTTTGGACACTCAGGCAGGGTCTGTTTTTCTCAGGTTGAGTGATTTCTTGAACCCCTATTCTCTCAAGGAATTATTCCCCTACTTTGTTTTTCCAAGTATGAGTTTATTTCTTTTCTATTTGTTTTTTGACTCATTAATTTTCATGCATGTTCTGAAGCTGTTACTTTTGCATTAAAAAAAAGAAAAATCTGCAAATTTGTAGAGCTACAGTAATACCCTTCTCTTCAGCCCTTGCTTCCTTTTACAAGTCACCAGTATTTTGATACATTTGTGTGTCTCCTATACAATGTTCGTTAGTGTTTTTTATTGCTGTCTTTGTCCACAGAGAATTGACTTGCTACTATTTTTGGACAATAAATTGGTGAAGCAAAAGAACATGGGTTTATTATGTACTGCTAGGATAAAGGGAAAAAGAATAGTTACAAGGAGAAACTTAATGGACTACATTCTGCAATGTATGGAATACAGTCTACAACAATTGGTAATGAAAGTACATATGCTACAGGCAATTTACTATGGCATGAATTCATGAATCTGTATTCTTTAAAGAGATAAAGAAAAACACCTTTTCCAGTGAAGTGGTACAGTCTTTAATACCATCCAGAGGGACCTTGAAAGGCTTGAGAGGTGGGTTTGTGCAAACCTTGTGAATTTCAGCACGGCCAAGTGCAATGTCCTGCACATGGGCTGGGGCAATCTCTGGATTGAGAACAGGCCTGAGGAGAAGGTTGTGGGTGTGTTGATTGATGAAAAGCTCAAGGTGAGTTGGCAGCATGCAGTTGCAGCCCAGTGTGGTGGTTTTGGCCC
>VZTU01030016.1:154277-166715 GCA_013400835.1 Zapornia atra | reverse complement strand
CTGAGTCGACTGCTTGCTTCCCCTCACCGACTTTTTTTTTTCACCCGCACCACCACTGTGTCTGATTGGCTCGGCCTTGGTCAGCGGTGAGTCCAACTTGGATATGGCTTGTGTTGGCTCTGTCAGATTTAGGAGAAGCTTCTAGCAACTTGCAGATGCCACCCCTGCAAGATCCCTGCTACCAAAACCTTGCCATGCAAACCCAAAACAGACAGGAGGAATTTATCAAAAAAAGAAAGAAGTATTTAACTATTTTTCCTCCACTGGAACTTCACATGTTTTCTTTAAAAATCTCAACTTTCTAACCTTTAAGTCATAGTACCATCCAACTCAAAGATGCTCCACAGGCAAATGTGGCACATATTCAGATCAGTAGACTTAGCTGACAAAAATTTGGAGTGCAAATTCCAGTTAAAGCAATGCAGAAGGCTAACTTGGCATCAGCTACATCAAGGTGTGAAGCTATCAGTGAATAAAATCTAGTTTAAAAAAAACAGGGTTTGGCCTCAACAGCAAATCCTATGAAAACAGAGACAAAAAACAGAAACATAAGAGAAAAAAAAAAAGACACCACTTTAAAATTAGATGAAACTTAAGTGTTGTTCAGTAGGTGGTCTACCAATTAATTTGTGCAGGAAGGCAATTTGTTTGGCAGCAGGCAAAAAGGAAGCACTATGCTTTCATGCTAAGAACAGTCTTAGAGGTATTTCTAGTTCTGGTCTCTATTTCCCAGAGCTATTTATACATATCATAGAAGGCACTTAAAAAAACCCAACACAACAAAAACAACAAGCAGAGCACATGCTTAGCATGTTTACCATATGCTGGGGTACTACTCTTCCTGTTAGAGTATTGTGGTTAATGTACAGCAGTGCCGTGCAGAACTGAGTAATGATCACTTAGCTGGCTATGTTCAGAACAGGTTTCGGTCTTCTGAATCTGAAGGCAGTGGAAAATCTTGCAGTTTGGCAAGATGTGCACAAGCACCTCCATTTCCTGTTGATTGTGTCCAAGTATCTCCTCTCAGCATTGCTAAATGAAACTTCATATCAGTACTATGTTATTTGACTGTCATGGAACATAGTACATTTTCATGTCCAATATCACACTGGTTCATGAGGCTAATACATGAAGGCTTGTGTCAACTCAACATCTAGAGTTGTACTATTTCTTTCTTATGTTCTTTATAGAAGGGACAATCACTTGAGTGTTCTGAAATGGTGCATGAGGCGGGCATTTTACAGGTTTGAAAAACAAAGGAGGCAGTCTGAATTGGCTCTCAATTATAATTTTGAAAAAAGTTCAATAATAGAATCTCCTGCTTCTGCTGGTTGTTTGTTTCAGCAGTTAATTATCCTCACTGTTTAAAGTCTGTGTTTTCTCATGTATTCGGATTTGTCTGGCTTCAGTTTCCAGCCCTCGATTCTTGTTACAGTTTTTCCTGTTTCATTAACAAAATCTTTAGTGCTTTCTACCCATGAAAGTACTTACACACTGTAATTAGATCTGGCAAGGAAATTGTTTTCTTATCTCACAAAAGTTTCTGTCATTTTGAAAAATTCAGGAGAATAATTATTTCATGAAAGTGTCTTTGCCTCAAAATGTAAGAAACAATATTGACATATTTTGTGTAGATGTTGATTGATGGGATTTTTTAGAGTTTTTTATTGCTATCATGATGCTTCTATTTCTTACGCTCATTAAACAAAACTTATCAAGCTCTTTTAATTCTCTCAGCCTTAAGGATTTTCCTCTCACTGCCAAGTGTACCTGCAATTCATTTTATTCATGGACTTGCTTTGTGACAGCACAGATTTTTCAAATTTTTTTTCCTCCTGATCCTAAAAGGGTTTCCATTTAAGCTCAGGGGGGCTGTACATAGACAAAAAGACCCACTTTCTAAACATTATTTTCTCATCAACTCATAAATGAGTCAAATTCAACTTTTCCTCATATCATAAGCTTTGGAGCTCTTGCTGAGTGTTGTGTTTTATTCTGCCCTCTGTTCCCTCTCTTTTTTTTTTTCCTTATTAAATATCAAAATCCTTCTTGTAACCTTTCCTTTGTACCAAGCAATCTTCGTATTTTGTAACAGGAATACACATTTAAACTTAGATTAAGACCTCAGATTCAGAGAGTGCAGTTTTGATGGGTTTTTCCCATGTCTGTAGTCACAGTCTTCTTATCCCTTATATCAATCCACCAGTAGCCTTTTAGATCTGCTATTCTTGTTGTACCTCTTCACTTTGCCTCAAAGAGAGTGTACTTTTTTTTTGTATATGCTATTTTTCTTTTACTATAATCCTGTGGACCAGCTGGCTAAAAGCTTCTTTAATATGCTTCAGTGATTCTCCTAGGAAGACCTTACCATGATGTGCCTTTCTCGGCACACACAGTCTCAGACATTTCCCTTCAGCCAAATACTGATTCATATCAAAACATCAGAATTTACCACAGGATTTTCACTAAGTGGTTTGCTGTTCTTAGTAAAATGTTATGTATATCAGAGAAAACATGAAGGACAGGCTCTAGCAGAATTAAAAAACAAATCTGTTTTACCACTCTGATATTATTAGAATGCTCTGCATAGCCGATTTAATCACTTTCATCTTTTAACATGGTTTTCTGTCATCTGAATCAGATTCTGTTATCAGAAAGTGCTATTACTTGAACCTTTAACTAGAGATTTCCTGTTTAAGAGAGATGTTGCAAGGCTTGTAAGTCACCTATTCAGAATTTTTCTTATTCTGCTCCTGGAGTCACACATTGATTTACCTCCTATTACCGAGCTTAACTGTAAATAGCAATTTAATGTTATAAAGGTTAGATTACAATGTAATGTAAGTAGCAATCAAATATATTTATTATAGAAGAGAGTAATAGAATTTGCATATTTAAGAATAAAATCTAGAGAATATAATGAAGATGACCGAAACCACCTAAGTGATAGTAAGAAAACAGTTTTTCCTATTTTCCTTAGGGTTCTCCTTTTTTTTCATGTCTATACACCATAGATATGTTTCATGTAAGTGATGCAGCCATATTAGTAAACTTAGATAATTTACATCTTGCAGTATTGTCTAAGTTCTTCTCTGCAAATGATCACTCCAAATATATATTTTTTTTAAACTCAGAGTAGATCAGAAGCACATCAAATTATTCAGCCAGTCACAATTAAAAGTTGGACCTCTACTCACAGCAAAATGGATTTTTCTTGCACACTATATGACTACATAGGCATTTCACTGAACAATGGAAGACTGCATTCCTGACTTCAAGAAAACTAGGTGAGAAAATGATCCTTTTACCTATGTTTTGCTGGTATGAGGCTCTTAAAAAGCTCAGGAAAAAAAATCTCACATATAAAACTTGTGAGGGAGTAGTTACATAGAAAAATACAAGTTACAGTAAAAGAAAAATGACATCAACAAGACAAACTATAACAATAAGGTGAATGCAGCAAGATATCTACATGACAATCCAAGTGTCAGTACCAAAGCTGCCATCCCAGATGCCTGAGAATTCTGCCAGGGATCTAAAAGCATTTGCCAAGGAAAAAAATATCTGTAGTTTGATACATCTGCTGCAGAAGATCTCCCCACCCTGACACACCCCTTCTTGAGTAACACATTAAACCACCTCAGTTTTATTTTTTCTCTAGTAGTCAGTCACCAGGAGCACACAGGTATGTTTGGAGCAGGAAGCATCATATACATAGTAAGTGATTTATGCTGAGTGTTTTGCTTTGTTTCACTTTAAATCATGCCCAACATCACTTTACACAGCCACTTACTGATTTCTTATGTCTTAATGATTGCAAAGTATGAAACATGCAAAGAAGGAAAAAGGCTGTCTCAGAATAAAGCTTTTGAAGTGATAATGCTCACGTTTCCATTAGAAAACTACTTTCTCTTACTGTTAACATAATGACCCCTCTTCCACCAAAAAGTCAATATGGTGTTCCTTTATTGTCAGAGTAATTGGCTAGTCGGTGCAATTATTTCTTGTACTTCTAGTCGTAAAATGGCAATTTAAAATGAAAACATACTTTTTCCATTGAGATTTAGAATAAGTGGGTGATCTTAGGATAATCAAATGTCAATGGAATTATTTCAGTTCCATTCTGATTTATTAGAGCTATTAAAGCAGAAGGTAAAGCGTAATAAAGCTATCTGCTTGGTATCATCAGAAGCTATTTTTCAACACTAAATAACAACCATTTTAATTCTTTTCATATGTAAAAACCAGAGATTCAAAAGATATTATTGGCATCTGAAAATAATCTTTTCAGTATATTAATGTTATCTCTTTTCTTCACAGACATACTAATGCAACAGATTTTTTTTTCTTTGCCTATGGAATTATTTCACTGATTATCACCGTGTTTTGAAAGGATGTGACACTATCTGTGAAATCAGGGGAAAAAGCCAGGTCATAAATCTACAAAAAACTGGCATCATGGTGGAAATAGGAAATATACCTTTTATAGCAACACTAATGAGAATCACTAATAACTACTGTTACCAGATCCACGAAAACAAATGCTCACAGAAATACATGGCTTAGAATATTTAGATACATCTTGCCATGTGTATTAATGCCAGAAATTGTTGAAAATCCTTAGTGTTTTAGCGAGATGATTAGGATTTTTAATATCTTTATATTAATTCTCTGTGAAATGACAAAGCCAATTCACAGAGGGTTTGTGCTCTGAAAAGTATTAAAGTGAGACAGTGGATAAAAGAACACTTGAGTGTTTTTCATACAAGAAAATTGTGCAAAGTATTTTAGCTCTGAGATTCAATAATACACACAGCTTGATATTTTAGAAGTTGTACAAAAATCATTCCATCATGTTGAACAAACTCTTCAAGAGACCCAAGACAGAGTATTAATCCATCACTGTTCTCTGTAACAGAAAAATCAGTTGTTATTCTTCATGCTACACAATAATGATTCCTCGTTTTATTTATTTGAGATGAGCCTGTTATTGTGGAAACCATAGAAATCCAAAGAAGTTTCAAGGGTTGCAAACATTTTGTTATGATGTGTGGTAGGAAAGCTAGCATTAAAGAAGGGATGTGAAAGCAGACTCAGCACTTAAACAGAGGTGCAGCATAGCACCTCCAGAACCATGTGGAAAGTAAGTGGGACCAGGAGTAACAGAACCAGTAAAGCTCCGTTTCCTATGGATTTGTGTTTTAGTCTGAGGATTCTCCTATTTGAAATAAAATTTGAAAGCAAACAAAAGTCTTTTCTGCATCAATGAAACAACAGGATATTTCTCTCTTTCAAATATATTTTTTTCCGAAATTTTCAAGAATTTCATGTCAAACTATTAAAACAATCTAAGCAGATTAAAATGTTTCTAGGATGAAGTCTGAAAGACATAATGCATAAAGCAGATTTTAACTCTGTAGGGGTTTACAGATGCATAACATACTGTCACATATAGTCATCATATAGAGACATACAGTCAATAAACTCAATGAAGTCCAGGCAGTATTTCAGCTGAACCTCAAGTACACAGGGAATCATGTGCTGATGTTTAGATAGTTAGAACCATTTGAAATCCTGATATCCAGGCACGTTGCCTGGCCTTTGGTAGAACCTTAGAAGGCATTGTGTCATATCCGACTGCCCAAAGTGATGTCCCAGGCAGTCTAGGGCAGCTCACATGACACTAGACACCACTGTGTGAGCATCTCAACCAAGCATCTAGAGACTACGCAGTTGAATATATCACCAGACTTGCTGATTGTGCTGATTAGGTCTCCTTTGCTGCCTTTAGTTGTTCACCCTTTGGGGCCTAGTGACATTTAAGATACCACAGAATACCCTGTCTAGCCTCAGCTACATGTCACAGGTCTCCCATTGTATCACACTGTCCCACGTGTATGTCTTTCTTAAAGAAGGGCAGCTCAAATGGCGCTGAATATGTAAACAACCTGCTGACTGCAACAGAAGCCCAGATACCTTTGCCATATACAGGAATTTATATTTAGACACCTTAATTCATGTGTATAAATCTAAAATCTGAATTCTCAACAGAAATACATGTACATGAAGACTATGAGACCTTGGCATATCAACCAGGCTTCATCAGTACAAATTATGAGTTTGCTACCTCTAGACTTACAATGATATAACAAAAAGTTTTTTCTGCAGAAAATTAAGCAAACAAACAAAACCTGCAACAGACCAACAAATTACTTTACCTATCTCTATTGTTTAGTACATACAAAATACAATATGACCATTTTTTACTAGCTGAACATTTCCAGGCAAATAGGCACCATTAATGCATGTGCATAACACAGGTAAATAATGATAAAAATAATCAAGAGGCCAAGATACATTGTATTTTCCTTTACAGTCTGCTGGAGCAGAAGTCTGACAACCTCAGAAGGAACTTTAAAATGAAGATCCACAAGATATGTAGCAATGACTAGAAGCAATCTTCTGTTTCAACAAAAGCCACCCTAGGTCTGAATGCGTAAAATACCTGAACATTTCTTGATTATGCTGGCCAGATGACTACTATTATCTACTGTGAAATAACTCCATGGTGTTTGTTGCCGAATGTCACGCTTTCTGACTGTAGGCCCTGCAGAGAAAATCAAGCAGTATTTAAGAGGTGGTAAGTGTATACAAAGGTCCAGGGACCATAAATACATCAGGAACCAGAATCTGCTGAGTTACATAATGACGGTATTTCACAAAAATCTTCTCTGGGAAGAACGGGAATATGAGGAGAAATAAAAATGCAGAAGACACTGACAGAGACCAAAGTACAGAAATTAGTAAGTAGAGCAACACAAGCCAGTAAATGTAAGAAAATCAATACAAAGTCACACTATCACGTTTATTGGATTCCTGCCACCTCATAATGATTCATCATTATCTTCATCAAAGCTGAAAAATTTTCTAGTTGTCATAGGTTTTATAGTAGAAAGTTAATCGAGCAACTTGAATAAATCACCATGTCATTTTTAATACTAGTCTGATTCTCATAGTTAAACATCCATGATAGAAGTCCAAAGGCATCTATTGCTGATGACATAAACACCATTCAAGTGTATTCCGGAAGCTCTCCATCAATTTAAAAGGCAGCAGTAAGAATTATTCTTCTTGAGAAAGTGATCTGGATATTGATGGTGACACTAATGAGACAAAACCTCGGAAGAGTGCCATTCAGTTCAATGAAACAGAAAACTGGGGAAAAAATCAAAGAAAAAGATGTCATATTAAAGTGATCCCTTTATATGTTTTCTGAGTATTTCGGATTCTGAATTGCACTTTTCTGCATCCATATATTAATCTAAATTATGACAGTTTAAGATGTTACTTTCTGCTTACTGTCTCCTACCAGCACATAGGTGCTGCTCAATAACTTTGTCACTGTCCTTGTAGTATAATAATAAAAGTAGCTGTACAACAGACAATTTCTGTTTCATCTAACTTATATTCAAGTATATCATGGCTTAAGCAAGCCTTTGGCATAAAATAAAAGTGCTATAGAGACTACAAATCACTGCATTTATTCTTATAATACCCTCTGTTATTTTAAGAATTGAATAAATGTCTTACTGCACTTAGTAGATCTACTGCTTCCTCTTTTCTGTAAAATAAGTACTCAAGCAATATGTGTGAACAAATGTGAGAAGATATACTGCTGTAACTATGATAAAGCAGCTGATATTGGAAAGATATATTTAAGAATGACATCATTGTAAATCAAAAGATAGGAATGCATAACTATTAAATAATAAAAATAAGACTTAAAGAGGAGGAACTTCAGGTACTGCAAGACATCTGGTGACAATTTATCCTACCTCCGTCTTAAGCAGCTAACAAAGGTACTTGAAATAGGAACAAAATCATCATTGGTTCCATCATGGGGCTTTCTTTGTTTCAAAATTACTCAGTTCAGTGCATAATTTTAGACAGGATTCATCCAGGCTTTAAGTGCAATCTAACCAATCAAATGTTTGAATCTTAAAAAAATACATTTTAAGAATACTGCTAATTGGATTTTTTGCTAATAGTTCCTTTAAAAAAAGTAACAGTGGAGTTGAAAAAACACATTGGAATCTATTTAAATAAATTGAATAAATGCAATCTGAATAGCAATTAATGAAAAAAAGCTTTTTTTAAACTTTTGTTTATTATAATAGTCTTTACATCTGCATGAAAAAATCAAAATTTCATTTTCAAGAGCTCTAAGATTATTTCTTCTTGCAATGAAAAGTAACACTGTAATGTGGCAGATTACACTCTGAAGGGACATACTAGAAAAATATGCAAATGATTTCTTATAACCATGCTTTATTGTAATTTTGTATTGCTTATTTTCTTTATGATTCTCAATACCTTTTAAAAAACATGGTATTTTTGGGTGGGGTTTCTTTTTTGTTGTTTTTAGGGAGAAAATAGGTTTTAATTGTACAATGTCAAAATGGATGTTTTAATATCTTTAGTATCCAGATGGAAACCTGAACTATTTGATTCTGAACTATGGTACAGAAAAAAGAAGGCCTGCTGAACCATAAGTACCTGTGAAATTCATGACATACACTATGCACAGATTGATTCTTCAGAAAACTTATTTTTATAGAGTTCATAGTATGGGATCATAATATCCAAGTTTCTGTAAGTTTAGGTACTTTTTCTGAAATTTCTTCTAAAGATAGATCTAAATACGTATGATATAAGTTGAATTTCAGCTACGCCTGAAAAATAAATGTTTTATTAGAGTGCATTTAACGTGTAACTTCATGAAGTAGTTAGAATGGATTCTGGCAAACGTAACCACTGAAGAATTATACATTTAGACAAATCGTGGTCAAGAAAGACCATTATTTTAATCACCCAGCTCATTCATAAGTCATTAATATAAACAATTCATTATATACATCAGTTGTAAATGATTTCTACTTAAGTAGAAATCCTCCCTCTTTTTTTTTTTTAATTTTAATTAAATTAATTTAACATTTTCCTCTGAGAGAATGGCCAAAGTAAAAGGCACTATAACACCTACCATTAGCTGCAGTTTGTTAATTTGCATTTCATTTTCCCAGCAGAACTGGGATTAAGAGGATAAATAACCCAAAAATATATTAATAGTTTTAAACAGCGAAAACAGTAGTAGTTCTGTAGCAAGGTCATGAAAGCACCACCTGCCTTTGACATTCCAAAGTTATGCTGTCCTATAGGATTTCTGAACCAAAAAAACCTTTGTGACCCATCTATACTTATTTTCAAAAAAGACATGACACACAGCATGTAACTTGATCTAGTGTGGTGGTTTATCCCTGTTTGGAGGCCACACACCTACCAAAGTCACTCTGTCACTCTCCTTTTCAGCTGGACAGGGGAGAAAATATATACTGAGAGGTTTAGGAGTCAAGATAAGGACAGGGAGAGATCATTCTGCAATCAGCATCACGGGCAAAACAGATTAAAGGAAAGAAAACTAATTTATTACACAACACTGCACACACAGTGAAACCAGAGTTGGATAATGAGAAGTGTGACCAGATCTTAAAGCACCTTTCCCCCACCACTCCCTTCTTAGCAGACTTCACTTTAGTCATGATTTTACCCCCTTCTTCTTCCCCCTGTATTGTGGCATGAGGAGGGCCAGGGAATGGTGGAACGGGAGTTTTGGTCAGTTTCCACGAGATGTTCTCCTTCTTGGGCAGGGCACGGGGAAGAGCATTCCTCACAATCTTCCCCTGGTCCAGCATGGGGTCCCATCCACATGAGACAGTCCTTCATCAATTTCTCCAACGTGAATCCTTTCCCATGGGGCTTCATCTCTTCACCAGCCACCCCCGCATGGGTCACTTCTATGGGGTGCAGTCATAAATCACAGAATGTCTCTCAGTTTCTCAAGCCCAGACCACTCCAGCCTGGTACTCCATGGGGTCACAAATCTCCCCCTGCCAGCATACCTGCTCCAGCATGGATCTTTCTCTGGCTTATCTCTGTGTCTCTGTCTCTCTCCACAGGCTGTAAGTGCTGGCAGAGGCTTGCTCCAACATGGGTCTCAGCATCTTCCATATGTCTCCACCTGCTCCAGCATGGGGCCTCTCCACGGGCTGCAGGTGGGGTCTCAGCCTTTTCTATTGGCTGCTGTGGGACACCCACTCCACCCTGGGTTTCTCCATGGGCCACAGGGGCATCTTTCTCCAGCAGCTGGGGCACGTCCTCCACCCCACCTCTTCACGGGCCTTGGTGTCTGCACAGTTTCCTACATCTTCTCACACTCTTCTCTGGTGGCAAAAAGTGAATGCTTGCGGGTTTTTCTTTTCTCCTAAATATGATTCCCAGAGGCGCTGTGACCATCGCTGATGGGCTTAGCCTTGGTCAACAACAACTCTGGTCTTGAGCTGGCTGGTGTTTACTCTCTTGGGCCTACAGAGAACTTCTAGCTGCTTCTTACATAAACCATCTCTGCAGGCCCCCCTTCTCCACCAGAACCCAGCCACACAAAACTGTGACACCTAGTTTTCTGATATTTTGTTCAAAGCACCACATAACCTGTTGTATTGCGATTTTCAAAATTATGGTTTAGACTTCTGTATTTTTTGATTGGAAAAGAGTTGAAGTTAATTTTGGATGGACAGAGAAACACAAATGGTTATAGGTTTTAAATACCACCCTCTTCTAAGTTCATTTGACTGGAAAAGGAATTAAATTGCCCTTTGGTAATGCTGATCAGCTGGTTTCTGTGACCTTTCAACATATCCTGTTTGGAGTTAAGACGAAAAAAGAAAAATTCAAACGCATAATGAGAACTGGCATATTATGACATTTAATAACTGAATAGAGAACAATGTAAAAAGTTTGATGATAATTAAAGCCAAAGTTTTGATCATTTGCCTGAGTTCAACAGATTTTGAAGTCAATGTTAAAAATTCATTTCAAAACATATTTCCCACTAGACTAAGAGAATTTATATTTAAAAAAATCATATTTATAGTTTTGAATAACAACACAGAATTAGACTTTATAGACAGAAATTCATGTTTTTCAGCTCCAGTTCTGGGAAATACCTGCTCCTTTCTTAATTGCAGATATTAAAAGAAACAAGTCTTTTGCATGTCCCAAGTCAATAAACAACAACAAAATATATTTAAATTATTTCATTAACTGTTAGGTATCTGAAATAGGAAGACAAGTAGATACTTTATAATCAATACACATGGAAACATAAAAAATACATGGCATATTGCTGAAATATAAATATGCATCTCTTTCTAGTTTCAATAACCTCTTTTCTAGGTTATCAGTAACTCATCTGAAAATTACTCAATGACTAGTCTCTTCAATGTTTAGAGAAAGTGAATACAAAAGGGACTTACATGCTATTGAAATTAATTTATTTGTTTTACCTGCATGAATAGTCATTAATATTGATTGTCAGTGTTCAGTGAATTCTACTAGTTAGAAAATTTATATGATAACCCTTGGGGATCTCTGTTCAAAATACAGGTCATGAGGTGAGTTGTTTCAAGCTGGGGCATAGGAATTTGAAGCTTGCAAGACATTCTAGTCTAAAAATCCATTAAGATTACTATGTATAGAAGTGGATTACTTCTTACTTAAGTAAGACTTAACTAGTAATGGAGGCTCCATAAATCATAGACACCTAAACACAAAAGATTAGAGAACAGAAAAGAGTAAAATAAGTAATCATCTATTGCAGTGAGGGCTCTTCCCTCATCCCTGAAAACTATGCCATATTCTAGCAGCAAAAACCAGGATGCTTGCTATTAAAGAAATGTGATATAAAAAATAAAACATATCTAAGGATTGTATATAGACTTCTAGGTTGTTTACCTGACATTTACTTGAAATTCCAAACTTGGCGGTAAATTTCCAAGCCTAGCATCATACTGCCCTGACATGGGGAGAGAACAATATGAACTTTGTCCAGGATTATTAGCGACTTTTCTCAATCAAAATGGATAAGAAAGGTGTCAACCATGAGTTGCAACACTAGGAAAGAGAGGTCTGAGAGAAAAGATAGTTATAGCATACAAAAGTTATCATGCTTTTTAGAAATCTTCACTATTACACTCTTTTAAGTTACAGTTATCAAAGTTTTCTCTTAGTCACTCACATCTTAAGTATAAATCTTATGAAGTTTTCAAAGATAAAAATACTTTTTGGCCTAATTTTCTAGTGTGCTGATACCCACAGCTGTCTGTGAAATCAGTGTACATTTTGAGTGTTTTACAGCTTTAGTTTTAGTTCATAACTTTTTTTTGGCAAGGAATATATTTTAAGGACAATGATACACAGGACATAGTGTGAGCAGGCTTTGATATCTTGCTGAATTTCAGTCTTTTTCTGATATAAATTAATAGCACTAATAACAAGTCTTCATCACTTCAAAATCTGGATAGTTGTCTACTGGTACTGACCAAA
>VZTU01030016.1:126403-154252 GCA_013400835.1 Zapornia atra | reverse complement strand
AAAAAAAAAAAAAAACTGAAATGAAGATGATCTCTATGGATATAAAAGAGCAAAAATGTTATCATCTGTGTTGGTGCCAATTTTGGACAATACATAACATAGCCTGTCATCCACTGATGTTTGCATCACAAGATTTAATAGAATCATAGAACGGTTTGGGTTGGAAGGGATCTCAAAGCTCATATAGTTCCAACCTCCCTGCCATAGGCAGGGACACCCTCCGCTAGACCAGGCTGCTCAAAGCCCCATCCAACCTGGCCTTGAACACTGCCAGGGAGGGGGCAGCCACAGCTTCTCTGGGCAATTTGTTCTAGTGCCTGATTGCCTTCATAGTGAAGTATTTCTTCTTACTATCTAATTAAAATCTACTCTTTTAGTTTAAACACACTGCCCTTTGTCTTATCACTGCATGTCCCAGTAAATAGTCCCTCTTCAGCTTCCCTGTAGGCCGCCTTCAGGTATTGGAAGGCTTCAACAAAGTCTGCAGGAGCCTTCTCTTCTCCCAGATGAAGTTTAACTACGAGTTGGCAAAAATTGCTGCTGATCTGCTAGAATGGGCTTTTAAAAAGAGATAGACTTTATATATATGATGTGATACTTTCTCTGTGTTTGTATTAACTCTTTTTATTGAATACACAACTTTTTCTTTACATATATTTGTTTTCTGAAACATCTGTTGCATGAAATTTTCAAATGTTGCTCTTTGCTTCTTCACACAATTGTATTTCTTCTAGATTACTTCTTAGGCATGACAAACTAAGACATCTTTTTATGTAATTTACCTTGCATTTCATATTCATAGATGAAATATCCTGTAGATAGAAAGCTTGTATTGTGAAATCCTTTCATCAGTTTTTTGGACTTGCTTTTCTATTTTGGGATGTTTGGCTTGCACATATCTTATTCTCTATCTAAAAGTCGTTTACTACATATAGGGCCTTAGATCCTACTGCATTGTTTTTGGTGAAGTTAATAATAACTGTTGTTTTGACAGGTCTATCTGAAGCTACATTATAATTTATAAAACACCTAATAAAGTCAAGTACTTGTATATGCTCACAAAGGTTTTCCAGGTAAAACAGGCTAAAAGGCCTGAAGTCGTGTAATTACAGTCAATATATAATTTGAAAGTCATGAAAAATTGAGAAGAGATAAATAAAAAAAGAACTGGAAAAAAAAAAAAAAGGGAGTTGAAAGCAGTCTAAGAAAAGCCTAAGGCATCTGAAGACAGTCATTACTGATGCAAGACAAGGGATATACTAAAGATAGGTAATGTCAAGTGGGAACTATAATGAGCCAGACTTAAAGCATGGCTGCCTGGATCCTAACACACAAATAAAATGCTGTAGATCTGCTTAAGCTTTTTATTTTGCTGATGGTTATGTTTGGCAGGAAAGTAAGATTCTTATATGCACAGTTGATAAAGTAAGGTATTCTGTGCCAAGATTCTGGAAACATCCATTATTAATGCTAAATTGTTCTTGTAAGAAATTAGAAGAAAAAGATAGGGCGAAGGGAAAATCCCAAATGCACAATGGTTTATTAACAACCATAGGTATTTTTTACATCTGAAATTATCATCACATTGAGCTAAGGACTATCATTCAACCTAAACATCCACTGTTAAATTAAGAACTTATGGATGAAAAAGAGAAATAATTGTGTTTCTTAATTTTTCATTAGAATATTCTTATTATGTCTCTTGATCCCAAAGCTAGTGTAGAAAAAGCTACTGGCACAAGGAACAATCTATAGATGGATTAGCAGTGGCACACATGCAGTTGTGCTTATTTGGTATATAGCTGTTTGATTTTAAGTTTTTTTACACAGCCAAATTTTGAAGTGAGAGCTGGTGCAGACAGAAATAGAGGAAGTCATGTCTGTAGGCAGTAGCTGTAATGTTTCTTCCCAATAACAGCCTAAGTAGTCAAGCCAAGGCCACAGCTCTTACTCTCTGCTCATAAATGAGTTACCATCAGATTGCCTTCTATTATCCACAACTGGAGACTTTTAGAGAAAAGGCTAGATTGCCTTAAAATGGATGGACACAGATGGTACTGCGAGCTGTGCATTATTTTATTCCTATTTTTTGGTCATGTAACAAATATGAGTCTTTTTCTGTTTATTCAATTATGTAGGAGAAAGGGGAGGAGAAAGAGGTAGTTCAATTTTAATCAAACTAATTTATTATGTAATTTTTTACCTCAACATAGATTTCAGAACTTTAGAATTAGAGTAACTCAAATGATAATAATAGTAACACAGGTATTAGGAAGAGGTATTGATCTCATCTACATAGTGACTTCACTGTGTATACAGCTCTTAACATTGTGGACAACAGCTCTTATGTAGCTAATCAGTCTTAATTTTTAAATGAAAACACATAATCCTTCCACTTTATGCAACCAAAGCTCTTTCACTCCATTCTGTGCAGTAGCTGCAATAGAAATTCTCCTGTGATTTCAAAAGAGCATACATTTAACTGATCACTAAGAGATTTAGTCTTATGTTTGGCTTCTTGCTCACATATTATTTATCATTTAAGAATTTATTTTTCTTTTTTCCTATTGTTCCAGTAATATTTCGCTTTTTATAAGGAACTTTCTAGACTAGCAGTAGAAGTTTTCTTTGAAATACTCATGACAAATACTTCCAAATTTTGTGATGGATCTGGGCAAAATATAGTACTTATTTGTCAGCTGTCTATGAGACCTTCCTTGGCATACAAAAATCCCTAGTTGTACTATGGAAGTAAAGACTGGTGATTCTGTTTCTATAAATACCAAATGTCTTAATTGCATTGATGAATTTTTGAATCCCACAGCAATGAGCGCTAAAGGAGAAAGAGTGATCATATCAGCACTAATGACAGAAATAGTAATAACAAAAATCAACAAAACAAAAAAAACCCCACACAAGTACAAAAAAAAACCAAAAACAAAAAACCAAAAAACCCAAACCACCAAAACCAAAGTATGCTTAATGTTTTTGGATCTATCTGTATAAAAAGGGACTGGATATACATAAAAGAAAAAAATAAATCCTATTTTTTAAACGCATTTATTCAATTACTGTGACTAACTATCATATTTTCATAGATGAGAAAACAAATTAATTTAGAACATAGAACTAGAAAATGAGTATAGAAATATTAATTATAGGCAGGAATCTGAGTCTGAATTCCTCTTTCATTCTTTTCCCTACTCTCAACTGATTACATTTCACCTCAGCAGTAATCCACTGTAGGTTCCTCTCAGATTAGATAGCTAAATAAACAAATAAGTAATAGTTCTTATTTACAAAAACCTAACATAATTCAGTGACACTGGCTATTTTTCTCCTTCTTTGGGCTGCTTCACATTACAATAGGATTAAGAAGGATATGATTTTGCTTAAACTTTCACATTCCAAGACTTGGATTTCTTGCATCTAACTTTAGGCATTTTATTGAAATACAACAGAAGCAACCTACAGTTACTGCACACATAATCAAGGCAGAGAAAAAGATTTGGGTTACTTTCTAGGAACTGAATTATATTCAACTTCGCTTTCTCTGTTGATTCCAGGGGAAATGTATGCCATCTTCTCAGATTAGGCATTTATGTCTGTTTCCATGGACAGAAATATTAAAAACCCACTAAACTGATACATTATTTTAATAGGTATTCCTCATGGCCTAAAGAGGTAGGTGGAAAGAAAAAGAAGCAGGCAAGCATCCAAGTTTTTGGGACTAACAATATATATGCTTTTTGGAACAGACCCTCCTATGTCATTTAAACTTCTTGCTTCCCAGGTCATACCTATAAAGAATGAATAAACCCCAGATAAATTAAAACTTATATATGTATTCTACTAACTGGGAAATCTGGCTCTTCATTGCAGTTTTAATTCTTCTTTGCTCTGACAGGGCCAGTAAAGATGGCATTGACATTAAATCTGCAAAAGGGTAAACCTTCTGATTTTCCAGCAGCAGAATGTAATTCAGCATGTAGCTTCTACATCTAAAGAATGGACATGCATTTAAAAAAATTCTGTAGTGAATTATTCTACTTTTAAAATTCCATGCTGCTGTAGTCAGCCTACCACTGGTAGTGTTTAACTATGTTTTAAAAAAAACCCAGTCTTACTGACACAATTTGTTGAAATATTCATCCAAATTTCAGCTGTAAAAATAATAAGTTCTTTAATAAAGTACCCCTGTTCTCTATCATAGTTTGCAGAATTCTGTTCTGCCCAACCTGGAGTATTTATATGCAACCAAACATTGTGATAAAGAGGAAAACAAAATCAAAAAGGAGATAAGATTTGGTATTTCATATTCCTATGTTTTAAATAGCATCATTTAAACAGATACTTCTTTTGAATGTATTTTTATTTTCTTTCTTTTTTCTTTTCCCTATGCCAAACATTTATTTGCACATCTCTGTTCTTAGACCCAAAAAAATCCAAGCCAATACAAGTGTGACAAAAAAGCTTAAAATGTTAAACTGTGTTGTGTTCAGTCTGAATGACGGAACCAGTGGGCACTAAGTGCTTGGCAGTGAGATGCTGTGCCATTCCCTGTATGTCTGCTGATAATCAAAGCATTGTATGGGGTGAATGCCACTTCAGTTTTATGAGCTTTTTATGTGACGTGGCATATCAAATCTGCCAAACAGAGGACCATCTGGAAACAGGTCATCAGAACGGATTCTGACACCCTCTGACAGACAAGAGGGAAGACAAAGAACAGAATGGGGCAAAAAGCCCCACCCCATCTCCCAAAAAACTTGGCCATATACCAACAGAAATTAAGTAAAACAAATCCAGTTTCATTCTGTGTACTGGAATAATGTTTTACTTAATAACAGGCATAGATATGCTCAAGTGAATTTAAAAATTAATTTTGAAGTGTACTCCCTTATGGAAAAGCTGGCTTTTGCTTTTTTTTTTTTCCTTTCAGTTCCAAAAGTACAAATCTTTCTGGGCATAACAGAAGTGTTACCCTATTTTCGTCTTCTTTTTCTCCACCTAGGGAATAAAAATGTTTTTTAAAAGCTTCACAGCCTGATGTTCAACACACATTGTAGAAACACTCACAGACAGATTTTTGATAAGTGTTCTGAAGCCATTGGGCTACTGTAGTTATTACACAATCGTATATTACTGCAAAATTAAGCTTGTGCTCTAAATGTCATCCAGTTATTAAAATACCACAGCTCCTGACCATAATGAAGACTTATGAAAAGTGGTTATTTTCACTTGATTGTTGTGTTCTTACGGGAAATTTATCATCTATATAGACATTCTTATCAGAATTGGATTACAGATGAAAAATCTTGAATACAGACCTGAAGGGTTAAAATACCCTTTTAGTTGTGTCTTTGATGACCAAAAACATGCTCTGTGCTTTGTATGACTTACAAATATACATAGAGACTTGCTGAAGACAGTCACAGTCTAACAAATGAACCAAACAAAGCACAGAGTGGTTACTGATACACCACAACTCTCCAAATAAAACAGTTTAAGAACACATTTACCCAGATTTGTGTTGAACTGAAATCACTCGGGTGGACATGATTATAGTTCCACTCTCCAGATCTGGTTTCAGGGACTCTTGCAAATCTTGTTCTCCTTCTCATTTTTGTTTGCTTGTATTCTTCCTGATTATTTTTGAACACTGCTTGGAAAATCAGTGCTTCCAAGCTCTGGAGAGGCTTGAGTGAGTAACAAGGTAGAATTAGAGATGGGGTGTTATTGGAGGATAGCAAGCGAAGAACTAAGGATTGCTGATTAACATTGAATAAAAATGGGTATTTTTGATTCTCTGTAGTTGGTTATTATTGAGGGGATAAGAGCTATACATGTTTGAGGGGGGGTGGGGTTTTTGTTTGGGTTGGTTTGGGGTTTTTTTGTGGGGGTTGGTGGTGTTAAAACAGTTAATATATTGAAAGGAAAATGATAATGCTAGGAAACCCAAGACCTCCATTTTTCTAGAACAGTTCAGGTTTTCTCTTGAAGCTGTTGGTGCTGTTGTGATTTATGTGGATGTACTAGAACTGAAAAGAAGTGAGAGTAATAGTTATGCTGTATGCTGGTTACTCCAGGAGTGTTGTCCCTTGTCTAACAACATGTATTTTATTGTTTTCTCTTGTACACTTTGCTGGATATTGTAAATAATTATCTACATTTTAAAACATTTTTAAATACAGTGACTAAACTCATTCATTTACAATGATTGCTATCGCCCCAGCAGACAGCTGAGAACCATGCAGCCACTCTCTTGGGCCTGGAGGGGTGGGGGGAGCAGCTGGAAGGGATGGGAAAAGAAAACCAAAGGCAGACCTCGTGGTTCTGGGACAGCAGAGAGAGAGAAACAACAACAGGACTTTATAGCAAAATACACAAACTAGTGATACACAATGCAGTTTCTCATAGAAACTCAGGCCATACAACTCAGAGCTGTCCTGAAACCAGACCGTCCCCAAAAACCTTGTGTCCTGGAGCCTTGTGTTCCTCCCCACAAACAGTACGCTTTCATGCTGAGCATGACTTCATTGGTATGGAATACCCTCTTTAGTCATTTTGGGTCACCTGTCCTGGCTGTATTCCCTCCCAGCTTCCTGAGTGCCCCCCCCCCCCCGCCCCAACCTCCTTTAATCCAATCTAGTCCAACAGATCTGTTTGAGCAGTTAACTAAGATGTGAGATTTAATTAGTGAAGTATTTATTAATACAGGGTGATCCAAATGATCTTTAAAGGGCTATTTACTAGTTTGTTGATGATTTTCTCTTACTAAATGCATTCTTAATAAGTCTTTAATTGCTATATTTCCCTAAAGGGGAGAGAGTTAAGAAATTGATCTTTCCAAACATGAAACAAGGGGATAGGAGGTGAAATCTGGAGTGGGCTTCTTTTATTTTATACCTTCCATCCTCCTCTACAGAACTGAAGATTAATGGATGACATGCTGCTATTTTCTACTACGAAATACAGAAATATAGAATTTAATCTTTTTGTTGCCATGACACCAACCCAAAAATGGGTCAGATGTGGTGTTAAGGAAAGATTTTAACTGCATTTCAATATACCGATATGACCTCTTTTACAATATCTATATCGATACTGTATACACATAGATTCATATATATTTACACTGTATATATTTGCTGATACAAAAGAAATATTAATCCCTTCTTTCTAGACAGAGAACTGAAACACAAAGGAAATAAATACCTACTCTGGGGTGAGAGGTGGAGGCGTTAGTGCAGAATATCAGTCCATTGCACCATGGTCTAGATGATCAGCTACACATCCAGGGTTCAGAGTGAGATCTGCATACCATATTGAATGTGATATTGGCATATGTGGTGATGAAAATGGCTACCAGAATATTAGTGCTATGTTCCCTAAGGAGCAAATAACATGCAAGAAGCAATATAAAAGGGCAAAGTGACTTGGACAGGAGGAAGTACAGTTACCCATTAGAAATAGAGAAAAATAATGTTTAAATTATGGATTGCAGTGAAGAAGAAGCCCTTGAATGGATTAAAAAAGTATGCAGACTTATTTAGACTGATTTATTTATGCAGGAAGATTTCTTCCAGTGCGTAAAGATAATATATAGTGGGTTTAAAGAAAGACAGAGAGGAGACAGGGTCATCTGCAGTAAATATGAAGCCTGATAAGAGCTTAAACAAATCAAAGCAGGGCAAAGAAAAAGGAAAAAATAAACTCTTAGACAAACTGTGTGTGCAAAAAGGGAGGAGAGGGAAGAAAAACTGTATTTGAACCAATCAGCTGAAATAGTCTTCTTAAGATCAGAGAAGGTATACTACTGTCGAGAATATCAGATGTTCACTACTGAAAAAAGTACTGAAAAGTATGATATTTATGTTGGGCTGCATGTCTTTTAAGTTGATGCAGAGACCACATTAAGTCTGAGAAATCTGTGGTTTTGGTTAGAAGTAATGCAATAAATAGGAAAATAAATATTGAGTTGAAGGGAATGTTTAAAAGGGTAAAAAAAGAGAACAAAGTGAGAAAAAACAGTGCTACTGAGGAAGATAAGTGCCCTATTGTCTGATTTGTGTAGTTTCTCCTGTGCATATGTAGAAATTAGGCTTATTAATAAATTTAAATTGCTTTGTTAAAATGCTGTCATGTAATAATCTGCTATATTACACAGCAGGTAGCAAAAAGTGCTGAAATCTTAGCCTAATGTATGTTCCGTTAGGAAGTAAAAACAGAGATTGCTAGAGATTGCTAGGGGATGCCAGACCTTTTATTTGATGATGTAGGGAGCAGGGAAAACATGGACTCCATCTTAAATAACATCAGTCCACTGCTAAGCTTTTGCCTGTATATTTTTTTAATCTATGTGCCATTGTAATAAATATAAGCTATAAATGAACTGATTAGCTTGCTGCTTTTCCGTGAAGCTTCTTCCTAAAAAGATCTTTAGGATATTTTATTCCTCCTTAGAAACAAACTTTTAGACTTACATAGGGTGCAATTAAAATTAGACTGTGAGATGATGCTAAATCAGAACCAGGTAACAGTTGAAGAAAAGTAGTTTTCCACTCCCCACATAATTCAGTTTAAAGCATAAAAGAATAAATTACTACTGAAAAACTTTGTGAAAGGAATCTTTACATTTTCTGACAATAATCAGCTGTGCAATTCCAAATCACTCCCTAACACCTTCTATTCCCTGAAACTTTTTAGACTGGTTATTAAAAGGCAAAAAGTGTTCTTAATTTAAGTGTATGTTTGCTCTGATAATGGTATTATGGCTCTGTGTATTTCCTTTTATGGCAATTCAATGCAAATTATTTTGACAACAGATATAATTTGTCTTCAGTGAAGCAATAGGCTATGGCAGGCAGACTAGGAGGTTCTCTCACGTAGAGTGCACATTATCTTTGTTAACATTTAACTTAATTACGAAGTTTCGGTGAATCGTCTTTGAATGAGGTCTAAAATAAGACTCACTAAAAGCATGTTTTGATCCCCTCATTTATCAGAGTGCACAAAATAATGGTCTTCAACATCATGCAAAAAATATTTACTGCTCAAATGTAATGTTTAAGATTGAAGATATAAAAAATGAATGACGCTTTCCTTCCCACATAAAGTGTGTATGTATGTGGGAAAGAGGGGAAATGTGGACAGATTCTGACAAAAGTTACTAACAAAAAGTTGCTGCAGCCTGAAGCTGAAGTAACTAATCTCTTGGTGACTTATGTGGAGGTTTTATGTTCTGTCTTGCCTTGCAAGTAATAAAAAAATCATACCTTAGCTACACTAGCCAGCTGCCACATTTATGAGTAAGGACTCATTCTATAAAACTACAGATGGGCAGGTATAGATTACCTATTTCTGTACAGCAGACAGTAAATATTTATTCACAGTTGGCAGGTCAACTCAAATTACCTGCAAAAAGTTCACTTCAGCCATTTATTTGGGTGGAAGAAAACTCAACCAAAAACCTACAAAGTATATGATATTGTGGGCAAATTAAAAGTGGAAAGACAAAAGTTTTAGAGGATTATGCTCTGTTCTGGCCTTATCCTGAAAGGTGTTTGGGGAGTTAATTGACTGATATTTTATTTAAATTTTACGTTGATTAGATTAACTCAAATACTGCACATATAGATGTGTAGATATTTAGTTACAAATACAGTAAAGAAGTTTGGAATCCATACAGGCATAACAAAGAAAAATAAATACAAAACTGATCCAGTATCACATATCCTAAGACAAGGAATTTAATTTTGAGGAATTATTAATTATTTGCACAGTATTACTCTATACATACATTAAATGTCAAAAAGTTGTCACCATGGTTAAAAATCCTACATTCATTAGCATTAAACACCACTTAAACAGTAGTTAAGTGCACAAAGCTGTCAAAACAGTGTATTTTTGTACATCTTGTATATCATATTAACATGCAAATGGAAAAAGAGTAGTACTGGGGATATTAGGTAGCCTGTTAGGCTGAGTACCATGTTCCTTGAAATGTTTGCTCTCTTTGTTTCTATACACTACTGAATGCAAAGTGCGTTCCTGCTAGTGTTTCATTTTATCTTAAGACATTAAGGAATGAATTTCAGAAGTTATAAAAGAGAGCAAGACACCTTGCTTTGCCTCAGTGCTTTGAGCCAAATATAAAAGAGGATTTAGAAGTTTCTATGCCAATTAGGTTTCTAAGACTGGTAAACAGAGCTCACAGCCCTCCACTGGATGCCTAACTTTCCTGTAGACTGAATACAGTTCTCAACAACAGTTGCAAGCTGTATGTTAGGACAGTGTTAGGAAAGTTAAAAGGAGTGGGGGATGGGACAACGACGACACAACACTGTTAAAACATGAAGACATCTAAAATTATCTCTCTTGCATAGGTGCAAGGATAATTTGGTAGCTGTGAGACTGGATTTGGTCCTGCATATTTTAAATAACCTTTCATTTATATGAAAAGTAACATATATGTGTGTGCTTATGCATACATATGTATTTGTGCATGTTTAGTAATGCCAGTACTTCTTGACTATCAGTCTTAACTCACACTCCAGGTGAATTTAAAAGCACAAATACCAATTTTCAGCAAAGCACATGAAGAAACACACCAGGAACTGGGTAAGACACTGTCTTTCTATGGAACAAACTTTCTGTTGAGACAGTTTAGATTTTAGGTGACAACGTCTGGGTAGCAGGAGTACTATATGGCTGGCTTCTCTAACAAGATGCTAGAAGCTTGACTCATATCTGGCAGAGCTAATGGCAGTAAGTGTCATGAGGGACCTGCCAAAGCTGAGCCCAGCAGCAACAGAGGAAACACCTCTGGAATAACATTGTTAAGAAGAGGATAAAAACCTGGTACAACAGCAGCTGGAAGAGAGGGGTGAGAATATGTGAGAGGAACAACTCTGCAGATAAACAAGGTCAGTGAAGAAGGAAGGAAGGAGGTGCTCCAGGTGATGGAGCAGAGATTCCCCTGCAGCCCATAGAGAACACAATGCTGAGGCAGGCTGTCCCCCTGCAGCCCGTGGAGTATAACAATGAAACAGAGATTCTACCTGCAGCCTGTTGAGGACCCCATGCTGGAGAAGGTGGATGTGCCCTGAAGAAGGCTGTGACCTTGTGGAGACCATGCTGGAGTAGGCTCCTAGCAGGGCCTGTAGTCCTGTAGAGAGAGGAACACATGCTAGAGCATATATTCTAACAGTAGCTGTGACCCCATGGGGAATCCATGCTGGAGCAATCCACTCTTGAGAGACTGTACTTCACAGAAAGGACCCATGCTGGAGCAGTTCATAAAGAATAGCAGTCCATGGGAAGTACCCATGCCGGAGAGGTTCTTAGAGGACTGGGGAGAGTGTGGAGCAGGGGAAGAATGAGGCGGAAGGAGTAGCACACATAACATGTAATGACCTGACTGCAGCCATTATTTCTTGTGCCCCTGTGCTACTCAAGGGCAGGAAGTAGAGAGAAGTTAAGCTAGTTTATTTCTCATTATCCTGTTTGATTTGCAATACATTAAATTAATAGAATCATAGAATATACTGAGTTTGAAGGGACCTGTAAGGATCATCAAGACCAACTCCAAGTTGAGTATGTTTTGCCTGTGATGGTACCTGGTGAATGATCTCCCCATCCTTATCCTGACCCATGAGAATTCTGTCATATTGCATCTCTTGAACTTGTATCCAGTTGAGGAAGGGGAGTGATAGGATGGGTTGAAGTGCACCTGGCAGCCAGCCAAGGTCAACCCACCACAGACAGAAAGAGGGAACTTGATAAAGAAACCTGAAAGATAGGGTATCTACATAAATCCAGATAGAATCCATAACAGAGTCATTAGACACGCTATCACTTTCTCAAAAAAGTGCTTATACTACAAAATTGGACTGTTGTTCACTATGGCCTGCACTCCTGTTAAATCCATTTCAGAAACTGCTTCTGCTTACGAGGCAGGAAGACCTATACCACAATGATGTCTGTCCCTACTTTTGAATAAAATGGACTGTGACTTGCATTTTCTGCTGAACTCAAGTGTTGTCAATATATGTTAGCTTTGCTCAGAGTATGCCTAGTCAATGGGGCCCATGAGGGAACATAGCACTAACACGCTTTAAACAGTCTTTAATTAAATTATTGACAATTTGCACCTATCCCAATTAGCAATAACATTTATTTATAGGAGAATGATGAATAATAGAACACTGCTAATTCTGGTGAGCTGTGCTAGTTTTGAATGGGAGAGTAAATTTTCTTCACAGTAGGTGGTGTGGGGCTGTGTTGATAATGTTGATAATACAGAGATGCTTTTGTTACTGCTGAGCAGTGCTTGCACAGACCCAAGGCATTTGCTGCTGCTCATACCACCCTGCCAGCCAGTAGGCTGGGGATGCACAAGGAGTTAGGAGGGGACACAGTCAGGACATCTGACCATAACCAACCAAAGGGATGTCCCATGCTATCTGACATCTGTTCAGCATATAAAGATCAAGGAAGAAGGAAGGGAGGGATGCGCAGGGTGATGTTTTTTATCTTCCCAAGGAATTGTTACATGTGATAGAGCCCTGCTTTTCGTGGAGATGGGTGAACACTGGACATTGCCCCAAAATTGTTAGATATATGCTGCCACTACAACATGCTATATCATTTAAATAATTATAATTTGATCTGCACTTTTAATATTAACCTAAGCAATTGTAGAGGCTTTCCAAGACATGCAATACTTTTTAATTCTTTCCTATACAGTCAGGAGCGTGAGACAGACACTCATGTAGGTAGACTTGATCATAGAATCATAGAATATCCCAAGTTGGAAGGGATCCATAAAGATCATCAAGTCCAACTCCTGATGTCACTGAGGAGATCCATGGAGCCTCATTGCATTTTGTATTATGTCTGCTTTGTGAAGAATTTAATGAGGAAACAGTCAATCCCTTTATCAATGACCTCGGTGAAAGGATTGAATGTTCCCTCAGTAAGTTGGCAGATGACACTAAGCTGTCAAGAAGTGTTGATCTGCTTGAGGGTTGGGAGGCTGTTCAAAGAGACCTGAACAGACTGGACTGATGTGCTGAGACCAATGGGATGAGGTTTAACAAGGCCAAGTTTAGAATGCTGCATATGGGACATAACAACCCCATGCAGTGCTACAGGCTTGGGGGGCACTGGCTGGAGAGCTGTCAGGCAGAGAAGGACCTGGGAGTGTTGGTTGACTGCAGGCTGAATATGAGTCAACAGTGTGCCCAGGTGGCCAGGAAAGCCAATGGCATCCTGGCTTGTATCAAAAATAGTATGGCAAGTAGGTCTAGGGAGGTTATTGTGCCCCTGTACTCGGCATTGGTGAGTTCACACCTCAAGTACTGTGTCCAGTTCTGGGGTCCTCACCATAAGAAGGACATTGAAGTCCTTGAGCGAGTCCAGAGAAGGGCAACCAAGCTGGTGAAGGGGCTGGAGGGCAAATCCTATGAGGAACAGCTGAGGGAGCTGGGGATGTTTAGTCTGGAGAAGAGAAGGTTGAGGGGAGAACATATCACTGCCTACAACTACCTGAAGGGATGTTGTAGAGAGGTGGGCGATGGTCTCTTCAGTAGAGTAACAGGTTATAGGACTAGGGGAAATAGCAAGAAGCTGTGCCAGGGCAGGTTCAGATTAAATGTTAGAAATTTTTTTTTTACTGAAAGAGTCGTTGCGGCTTGGAACAGGCTGCCTAGGGAAGTGGTGGAGTCACCTTCCCTGGATGTGTTTAAAAAACAGGTAGATCAGGTTCTTAGGGATGTGGTTTAGCATAGGACGGGAGTGGTTGGACTTGATGATCTTAAAGATCTTTTCCACCCTTGTGATTCTGTGATTATTTCCTTTAGAAGGACAAGATATCCAACCAAAGGCTGCATCTTCCTTGACGGGAGCAGCTTTGTATCGTGTATGACACAGAAACTTGCTTATTTTTCAAGAAGTTAACAAACAAACAAACAAAAAAATCAAACCCAAAATTGTCCCCAAACAATCTCTTAGCATGTCAATAAATTTTGTAAATCATAAGGCTTTGCATAAATAAGCACTTAATAGAAATAATTTTGTGATATGTAAGTGAAAGACTAGATTTATGTCATTTGACAGTAGGCCTTAGGACAAATCCAGAATCATGCTTCTGGCTGGATATCAAGAGACCATAACTGTTTCCCATTCCCACATCTACAAGGTTATGCTGTGGTTACTGTAATTACTTCTAAATAAAAACACAATCTTTGAGGAATTCAACAAGGAAGACAACCTTATTTTATGATAGTGATCTCATTTTTTTATATGAAGTTTTTTTCACAGTCTTGGCAACAGAAAATACTTCATGTTGACTGAGGTTAGCTGCCACAGAGAATATAAAAGAATAAATCCTGTACATATTCTCGGGCTGTACTTTACTTAACCGATTTTATCTGCATTACAACAGAAGAAAATATGCATATGTGTTTTGAAAAATATTGAGAAAATGCAAAACAGTGGACACAAAAAAATGAATTCAATATTTTTGTATTAATATTAGTATAAGTGCAACAGAAATCTACACTTATAAACAGTATTATAGTGAGAAAAAGGAAGTTGAAAAATCATCATTTATCAAGTATTATTTAGTATAACTTCCAGGATACAAAATATTAAACAATAACTTTTTTTTTTTAAATAAATGAAACAATAAGCAGTAACACATGGCTATATAAACTGGATTTCTGTGTTTGAAAGAGAGAATTTTTACTGTCTAGTATTGCAGAAAGCAGAGAATCAAGAACATCACACATAGACAGCTACACAATTAAAATATATATTAAAAATATTATTAACTCTAGGTGTGTTTGGAGAGAACTTTAAAAAAATGAACAAGGCTTAATTGTCTTCAGTACCTTATGGAAGTCAATTCAGTAAGAAAGCAGAAAAATTAAAGCTGCATGAGTAACAAACCCAGCATGTGGTGTCAAGTCATTACAAACCCCATTGAGATCCCCCTTGGTGGTATTGCTAAATCTAAAACTGGACGGAATATATGAAATAATTGACTCTTGGTTGGTTATCTATTTATAGGATCAATTTGCCTCTGAAAACCTTTAAAGAAATGAAGACTGCATGTGGATAATTGCAGATGGCTATGTCCAAAGTTATTTCACTTTAAAAAATCCTAGATACAGACCTAAAGAAAGGATGGTGGCACTTAAGACTCTAAGGAAACAATCCTTAAGCAAAACATTGGAAAAAAATGTTCCTGGTTTTAATTGACACTTGTCTGCTAATATAAATTTAAATTTTCTGATTTGTGTAATATCACATAATATCAGAGAGAGCTATATTTATCTAAATATAAACTGTAAGAAAAATCCTGGACATATACAGTTTATTACTTCTAAAAAACTTCAGACCAGCTTAAGCCTTTTCTTTAGTTGAATAAATGTAAAAATCTTCCTATGAGGAATATAAGCTGGATGTTTGCAATGCTGCTTCACAATGAATCACTTTAAAGTCTTGACCCTGCCTGCTTTCACAAAACAGACAGTGGACCCATTGTGGGCTAGTTGTGAAATCTGGCAATGAAGAGTGTGAGTTGGGTTGAAAGGGTAGGAGTGATAATTTCCCTTCCTGGAATAGCCTCTACATTTACCCACGTCTTTTTGTGAAAATAAATTTCAATGATCTAGAGCTTATTTTCCCACTGAAGGTTATAAACAGTAATTTTTAAGAATGTCAAAGGTTTATTTGAAACTCCTAAATAGACTTTGTGATACTGTTTAATTTTTGGTTGTTTTGTTCTTTTTTTTTTTTTTATTCCACACAGGTACTTTTCAACTGGTGAAAGGAAATGTCACACTAAACAGTGCACATTAAATAGTTCTACAAAATTTTGAAGTTATGTTACATGAGTGCCTGGATCAAACACCACCTTTCATGTATACTGGAATTTTATAAGAAAAGAAGTTTTATACGGTGGCTTTCAGGTTAAAAAGAGCTCAATTATATGTTTTGTAAACTTTCTACGAAGATACATAAACAGAGTGAGATTTACATATAACAACTGTTCAAAAGAATTATTTGGTGCTTTTTCACATGTTGTTGGATATTCTTTATTTTATATTTCATAGAAGATAATGTGTTAGCATATCTGCAGAAACATACTGGAAATTTTGTCAAACTTCATTTTGGAAAAATAAAAAACATGTGTAACTAAAATTTATTCAGAGTTCTCCCAGGCAGAAGTTGACTTTCCATAAGGATTTTTTTTCTTTGTTAGTTCTGATACAAAAAAAATATGGATTGCTTTTTTGCATTATTTGCAAAAATAGTTTCTGTTCAGCCGAAAAGAAAGACATATGTTAAGAGAAAAAAAATGCAGAATATACTTGGAATGCAAGGTAGCTAACTGTGTACTTACAGCTTTACCAGTGAGTTGTAGGCTCTGAAAAGAACTTGGCAGTCTTTGAAGCCAACCAGCAAAACATGCACTCCTTATACAGTATTATGGCCAATAACAGTACGTTAATCTTTACGAAACCTATTAGTTGCAGTAAGAAATTAAAATTACTTCTGTACTTCTTGTAAGTATGACCAGTTTCTGTCTAGCATCCATAATGTGTGGAGTATGTCGATAAATTGGAACAGGTACGGATATTGTATCACTGAGAAATTAGAAAACAGGCTTTGTGATAAAAGGTCTTAGGGGTCTTAACCTATGCCATTTCTAAAAGAGAAAATATGTTGATCATCCTGTGGTTTTATCTACCATAACTGTCTTATAAGGAAAGTTTCCTAGATGTCCACAAGGAAAGTTTCCTCTCAGCAGTCAAGATCTGCACAATCAATTATCCTGGAACTTACACTGAAGGAATAATATGAATAAATATGAATAAAAGACCAAAAGCATACTTTTTTAAAAAAACAAATAAATAGGTGTTGTAGTTTGGTGTGACTGCTGCTTCAGTGGCTCTTGTAAGCTGCAGTTACAGCTTTCTGCAAGCCCCATGTTTTGAAAAACACTGGTACAGTCAAGGCCAAATTTGAGACCAAGCCTATCAGAGCTGGTCATAGCGCCTCTGTGAATCACATATAGGAGAAAAAAAAACTGCTGGCAGGCGCACTTTGCCACCGGAGCGGGAGTGAGAAGATGTAACAAGCTGCACAGACTCCAAGGCCAGGCCTGCAGGAGCGGGGGGGGGATGAAGAATGTGAAGAGAAAGTTTCCCCTGCAGCTCGTGGTGGAGTCCATGGTGAAACGGGTGTCCCCCCGAAGCCCATGGATGAGGACGGGGAGCAGAGACAACTATGCCTGTGAAGATTGATCCACGCCTCAGCAGGTTTGCCAAGGGACTTGTGACTTTGCGGGTGACCAGGCCGGGGGGTCTGGACCCGGACGTCAGCACCCTATGGAGGGGAGAGTCCTGCTGAGAGGCCTGTGGTGAGGGGATGACTCCCCGATAGAGAGGACTCACGCTGCAGAAGGTCGTGGACACGACTCTCGCGTGGGTGGGACCCCACGGTGCCGCAGGGGAAGGGTGTGTGTATGTGGAATGCCCCCCCCCCCAGCTGAGATGGAAGACAGCTTGGGAGGAACGGACTGAAACCCCTCACTCTCCATTCCCTGCCCCCCCTGTACTGCGAACGGGAGGGAAGAAGGGAGCGAATCTCTGATTAAAGTCATGAGTGCGAAGAGGCGAGGGGTGGAGGGAGGAAGTAGAAGTGATAATATCTGGGGAAGAAAAGCAGCTTGTTGGGAATCACCGGAACCCCACTGCCCATTCCCTGCCCCTCCCCGCGCCATGTTGGGGGGGGAAGAAGGGAGTAAAATCGGGATGAGTTTTAAGTTTGCTAAGAAGGGAGCGGTGGGGGGAAGGTGCTTGAAGACCTGGCCACTTCTTATCTCGTTCCGGTTCACTGGGTGTAGTAGTTGTAGTAAGTAGTAATAAATCACTTTTTCTTTCCTTTATTCTGTGCTGCTTCTGTTTTGCCCATTGCACTAATTGCAGAGTGATCCCTCTGTCCTTATCTCAAGTCCTAAGCCTCCTAATATCTATTTTCTCCCCCTTTTCTGCTGAAGGGGGGAGTGAGCGAGTGGCTTGGTGGGTATTGGGCCTTTGGTTAGGTCCAAAACCACCACAATAGGATCTATAAGGTCTCTAAATAGCTCTTCTGAATCCTTGCAAGTCCTTTTCTCTGTCAAATAAGGAGCCTTCTATGTTTCAGTAAAGTCTCTGCAGTTCCCTCTGGTCCTCAACAAGAAACCTAGCTGGCTGCTAGCTGCTTCTTTTGGACTTCACATGAGCTAGAGACTCTCAGCTTCTTGCTGTGATTCTCTCTCTAATGATTTCTCAGAAATACAGGACAGTCTGGAAGCATTTTATTGCTAAACAAGCTCAGTCACTCCCTGGAGACTGGGCACAACTTGTTCCTCTGTGCTGTTAGCGGTGTTGAAGAAATGCTACAACACTTGGCTAAGAAGTCATTCCAGCACTCAAAGAGTGCAGATTTGTCAGTAGGAAGTAGATAATCTTAGACTAAAAACAGAGTCATACGTTAAACGATGAGTACAGCAGATCAGTAAAAAGGCTGCCCATAAAATGTTTTATATATTTCTAAATTTCTAAATCAAGTTCTGGGATTCCTTTATATATAGTTCAAATAAAAGAATTATATCATGTGACCAGTAGTATGCAGATCTTACATCATCTAAATATCCAACCATTTAAAATGTCAAAGACTATGATAGTTTGTTGGGGTTTTTTTAATTTATTTATACTTTCTAATCCTTTTCTCTTGCCTTCAGTGTTTGTGAATAGTGGCAAAATCTTAAAATTCCCACTGTTAACCTGCTGCATTTTCAGTAACATCTATAAGCTATAGATTACTGTGCTTATTACTATTCTAATACATACTCTGAAATGGTGAGATATTGTAGGTAGAAAACAGTATTGAACTCATCCCATTGCCCTCACAGTGTGCCACATCACATCATTATGCATTTTCTACATATAGCAATGAATCTACTCAATATGTTGAAGTACTTGCCAAACTATTTGAGTATTTGAGAAGACAGCTATAAAATACATCAATAAATGAATCTTCACTTTAAGTTGTAGTATCTTATGAGGGGAAGAGGCATAAAACCCATTTTAATTTCTTGAGAGTAAACTACTTTTATGTTATGCCACAGACAGAAATTTTCTCCATGCAACCTTGCAACTGCGAGTTACTACTTTTTTATGTATATGAGAACATAATAACCATAATTTTTCCTTATTACCCATCTATGTAAACCTCTGTGGTTGAAACACATTTGCGATTAATAGCACTCCCTAAATATATTTAATGTTTCATAACATGGTTGATTCCATCCAGGACAAATGGTACCACATTTTCTTACTAAAAAACAGGCTTCCTGACCACTAAAAGAATATAGAAATGCTTGGGGTTTTTTCCTATAACGTATTTTCTCTAATTTTTATCCATTACCCTGCTGTTTAGGTAACAAAAATCACACATGATAATCCACAAAGCTTAAGTAAGTTTTGTGTTGATAAAATTTTGGGACACATTTTTCAGCTGCTAACTACTTCACTAGCAGTAAAATCTCAATTTCTTGTTCACAGAAACATTCACATTGTAAGAGTGCAAATTTCTTGTGGGCTTTCTAAACATGAGACCAATACTGTTGTCCTAATATGCTATTTAAAAAAAAAAACAACTTATTGCCAATGACGATCAATATCTGTTGGTTTAAAGTTGTTGCTGTAACTTTAGGCAAATGAAAAAAAGAAAACATGAATATCATTAAGAACTCTATGAATTTTTGATGAAATATCTTTGTATCTTCTTAGAATCGAGCTCTTCCCTGTGAGGGTGGTGAGGCACCGGCACAGGTTGTTCAGAGAAGTTGTAGCTGCCCCCTCACTGTCAGTGTTCAAGACCAAGTTGTATGGGACTTTGGGCAACCTGGTCAAGTGGCTGATAGGTGGCTCTGCCCCTGGGCAGGGGGTTGGATCTACATGATCTTTGAGGTCTCTTCCAACCCAAACCATTCTATGATTCTACGGTCTAAATCAAGAATATTTATTTCAGAAAGATTTTTACAAAAGTCTGTACTATAAGAATTTCTTCTTAACAAAAAAAAAATTCAATCTTTTTTGTGCTTTTACTTTAAATTTTTTGTTTAGTAGAACTTGGTATTCACTAATGCATAACGTTCATTTAGAAGAAAAAATACTCTGATTCAAAATCCACACTATCACTAACATTAGATATAATTTCTCACAGAAAGTGGTGTCTTTTGTTTTAGATGATGAAACAACTGAGGTAAACGTTCCCTGCTTTGCAGCTACTGTTGGTATGAACAAAGCATAGAACAAAGCACACAGCAGTTTTTCTAGTACCAGCTTTCGAGTAGGTACACTTTGTTTTTTTCTAGTGCTCACTGTCTCCTAGGAGATGGATCACATTGTCAAAGGGTATGCAAAACTAAAAATCAAGACAGAAGTTATTAACTGGCTGAGGCTGTTCTTAATGTCTATCGTCCCCTCAAGCAAAGCAGGGAATCTGAATCATAAGATCAAGAACATAGACACAGGAAGGAAAGAGAAATTAATCTAACCATTTGTTTTGTGTCTAACTGAATGAAAGGATACTAGGATAGCAGGAAATTCAAGTAGAAGGAAAAAAGTTTTTTTAAAAAGAAGAAAGATTGCTTCATAAAATGAATATTAAGTAAGGAGAATATTTATCAAATCATAAATAGCACCACAGGTTAAGTAAGTAGCACCATGAGGTAATACCATTAAAACATCAGGACTCAGATCCCGCTTCAGGTGCTGTAGACTTATTCCACAGCGTCAGACACTTGCACTCACATCACCTGCAACTGTGGCCCTTCTATCCACCCACATTTCCTCAGGCTAGAAAATTAACATTATGGCTTGTCAAGAGCTAGAGAACATGGAAGGCACCTGTAAGAAAGAGATGAAGAAACTGGCTCTCAAGGTCCAGCATCCCAAGAAAGTTACTGAGAAAAATAATGGATAGTAGAATAGGTTTGTTTACAGTTTTTACTTTTGCAGAAATTAATGGACTCAAAGAGAATTCTCACAGCACATACCTGTTTGACAAATCAGTACTTTCCAGTGAAAAAATGCTTTATTTTGGGAATTTCTGGCTAGGATTAATTAGGCCAGTTTTCAAGAAAAGCAGGCACTTTAAATATAAGATGCTCTACTCACTTTATAATACTTTTTTTTTTTAAATTAAGCAGTTGTCAACTGTAGTAATGCATTGCTACGTTTTCGAGGTTTATTCGAAGTATGATTTTTCCCCTTTTTGCACTGAAATAATTTTTTCACTAGAAGTATTAGTCCTCCTGAAGAATGAGATTTTGTAAAATGGGTTTTTTTCTCCTTGAGTTTGTGTTGTGCCCTCTTTTTCTCCCTCACACATACATACACACACAAAGCAACGTGCACATGCAAGTACATGCACACTCCTGCCCGCCCTTCCAGAGGCTTAAATGACAGCCAGTCTTGTTCCGAATTCCACAATTTTATAAGAATGATACCTTTTCTCTTTCCCCACAAGACTAAATGACTCAAAAAGGGCTTGCTTCAACATAGCTGTCATTGCACTGCCTTGCATGTCTGCCCACTTGCCTAGTTTGCAAAGAGGAGGGTGATGAGAAATCAGGAAGGACGTGTGGGTGGCTGTGGTTGGTTTCTATTTGGAGGAAACTATTTGGAAAGCTGTAGAGTTCTTTTATCTGTCAATGATATAACAGAGTCTGACATGCCTAGCAGTAGGCAGAAGCAGCTGTCAGTAGTAGTATAATTTATTAGTATCTCCTTTTGAATAAGAGGGCTGACAGACTAACATGGGAGCAAAGGGGAAAATCTGCCAAGTCATCAGCTTGCACCTCAGGCTCAGACTGCCGATAGCCCACTGTGGAGTGTACACAGCATTAAATATGTATTGATTAATTCAGTGGCACAGTCCACTGACTGCATTGTTAGTGATAAGGAAAACGGCATTGCTTCATCTTCTAGGCAAGACAGAGTCCCACAGCCAACACGCTGATTTCCAAAATAACTTGACTTGTCCACAAACAGGATGGCCTGGAAGAAGATTTTGTGTGAGTGTGAGTGTGCGCACAAGTGCGCATGCACACGTGCATGTTGTAAAGCAAAAACAAATTGACAATGAAAAAAAAGCATGATGGATAAAGTGATTTAAAAACCACAGAAGTAGTAATTATTACCTAATAATTATACAGTAAGAAAATCAATTTGATTGATGACATTGTGCTGCTATTGTTTAAGATCTAGAGTGAGTATCATCCAAGAAAAAAAGAGGAAATCAATTGTCTGTGCTTAATAGAAGAATATTAGAAAGCAGGAGTGAATAGAATACACCTGCTTTATTTTGGGGAAGTGTCAGAAGGAAGATGACTCAAGAGCACTTCTCAGAGTGCCTCGCACACACACACGTGGCCCAGTCAGCACAGATTTGTGGTAGTTACTAAATACTGTTTGAAAAGACAACATTTAACATAGTTGGTAAAAAAAATCAACATTTCCTCCATTAGTTCCTGAAATATGTAAATTGTGTTTCTGGCTGTTTTTTTGAGAAGTTCTTTTGAAGGAGTTGCTTTTTTTTGTGGGTTTTTATTTTTTCCTTGTAAGCAGCTGATGGACTAAAAGTAACTATTGTAACTCCATGGTAACAGCTGGTAAATAATAGCATCTTAATGGTGAACTCTGAATGTGTTATATGGAGGGACAAATACAAAAGACCAAGCAAAATTTAGGAATTTATGCCTCCAAGTATCATGAACTGCAGGCAAGAGCTGCTTCAGTACTTCAAGTTCATTATCTGAAAGAGATTATTGTGAGCCTTTTAAAAGTCTTTGCCATGCAACAGAGAAACAGAAACTGAATTAACTGGCCTCAACTTAATAACAGAGCCAAAGAACAATTCCTAATTGAATCTAATGTTAATTGATACTGTGCTATTAATGTTGGAGGAAAAGGTAGCAGTGATTTAGGGGATGGTGCAAGTGGTAATGCTTTTTGTTTAGATTCTATGTGCTCCTACAAAAAGAGTGAAGTCTTATGCTGAAGTATTTTTGTACAGTTCTCCTCTTTGAATCTCTTCAGCTGGTGGAAAATATACATCTTTATTAAGAGCTGCACAAATCATGATTTTATGCAGCTAAGTTCTGAAAAACACCTTTCAATTAAATGTTTGCAAAGATTTTGCTGATCCTTATAGATGAAAAATTCAACTTGCAATTGCTGGACTTTCAGGAATAGGCATCTATGTTAACATTTCTGCAGTGGCCTCTGTCTTCCCTTCTGTCATCTCACAGTGATAAAAAACCAAAAGATACTTTTTTGTAATCTCGTCAATTAAATACATGAAGAAACCTGATTATACTTTATTTTTAAGTTTAATATTGGATTTATCAAGCAGCAAAATAATGAGCACTTTCAAAGTATTATTTTATGTTGAATATTTTACTCATATTTGATAGCTCATCTTCATAGTTATGTAAACCTTGGAGGTCACATTAAATTTTCCTGGAAACATTTTATTCCATAACTAATAATTTCAGTTTCTTGCAACTTCCTTTGAAGCAGTTTATACTGGTGACCATTCAATAGAGTACTTGTCTCTGAATCTTTGACCTGATCTATTATCTTAGTTCCTGCATTGCTAGTTACACGTTTTTAAGATGAATAATTTGTTGTACTATGAATGTTGCCCAAAACTTTTCATATACTACATATGGAAGGAAAGAGCTTTCTATATCTGACATACAGCTGTCAAGTGGTCCTTGTAGGTGTGCGTAAATCTCCTGAGATATTTAATGTCAGTGTTTTCTCCCATGGGCAGATTATAGATCATCCTGTGGAAATGCTAAATAATCTAAAATCCGTACCTTAAAAACATATAACTTTATTCTCCATATGTGCTATATTCAGAAATCCTAAATCATTCTTTCTCTTTGGGAAATGAAACTTTTATTCTGGGAACATTACAGGTTTTTCAGAGATAAAGATTGTGCCATTATCAATCTTTCATAAATATAGGCATTTCCAAAGCCAAAATGTGACACAGAGTGTATCAACCTCATTGAGAAGCAGCAATCTGTGTAAAAATACCTTCTTGTACAAAAATGTTTTTCTGTAGCTAGCAAGAATATTCAGGTTTGATTTCAGACACAAAATAGAAGAATCTTTTGTAATCCCAGTTTTGTGATTGCATCTGAATTCTGGTGTGTGCACTAATCTCTAGAGTACTGAAAAACAAATCTAAGAAATAATACAGTAAAAACTCAAACTAGAAATATAGTCTCAGCTTCTTTTAGTATAAGGAAAAAAGAACATTTTGTTCTGAAAACTTTCATAAGTATTTAAGAATTTAAATGTAATAATAAAAAAAATCTTTATTCCAGGACCATGAAAGCTTGAATGCAATTCCAAAAGCTACTCAAAGATAGAATGTTCAATTAATTTATTATACTTATTAGGGAAAATAATACATATAACAGGCAAGGGAATGATGATTATAATATCTTGAAGGCAGGAAGTCAGATACCATAAAAGATTATTTTTTTTAATTTTCTTAATGATGTTATTTAAAGACCTTAGTGAGTGGACCACATCATCATAGTTAAATTTAGGTTATATGCTGAAAGGCTTGTTTCCATACATGAAGGAGAACACAGTCCCAGTGGTGAGTAGGGGTATTCCAGTGACCCAGTCAGAGATGGGAAACCCTGCCTTGGACCCCCACAACTATCCTTAGGGGACCCTCAACCCCAAGGGCTGAGGGACAACTCACCTCAGGAGTCAGCAGAGACAGCTTTCAAAGGCATCTCACAGCTTTGGGGTTATCACTGCCTAGGGGTATAGGGAACAGCACTGGGAAACTGAACAAGACAGGTCCTGGAAAATTTAGGGGACAAACTGAAGGTGGACAAAGATAGGGATCAGAGTAATCTGGGAAGGAATAGGCACAATAAAATAAGGGGATAAAAGGGGCTGATCGTGTGTTAACTGTGACCTGTGTCTGTATCATCTCTGAACCTGATCGGCATAGTCTGTCATTTGTTTTATTAAAGTCCATTTCTAACTCATTTCCTGGGTTAAAGACTTTATTTTGTGCCAGTGGGGGTGGGACTGTGTGTCTGGGGGTCAACAACTGGAGAGACCAGGATGCATGCACATGGGGAAGGTCCTTATGCCAGTGGGTGAGCACTAAGAAACCTCAGACTAGAGTATCCAGAGAGAAGGGTAAGTCCCTTATGAGAGGTATTTTAATTCTGCACTGGATCCTGGATAAACCAGAAGGTCTGCTTGTTGGCTACTGGAGAGGCCAGGAGGTTGTTCAAGCCAGTGACTGGGAAGTCCATAGGATCTAGGCTACAGCTGCTGGTATGCCCATATGTGCCCATAGTACTAGGCCAGTTACTGGAGAGCCTTGTTTACATGTGTCCATGCACCTGGGAGACCACTGGATCTAGGGACTAGCTGGTGGGTCTTTCAGGCCAGTTGTCAAAGGCATCCAGATTGTGTGTATATATATCTGCATATGAATTCTGCTAATTGGCTCTTATGCTGAGAGAAGGGAACAGCATGAAGCTCTTGGTGCTAACTGCATTTCAGCAAGTACTGTGTTTTCCTGTCCATGTTGATCTGGGCAGGCAACCATGTGTTTAAGTGCTGTGTTTGTGTGTGTACGTGTGAGCATGTGTACATGTGTGTATGTGTGCCTGTTGGGAGCACATAGCTTCCAGTCCTAGCTGGACTTGGGGACATGGAGCTGCCTCTATTGGAGTACCAGACTCAGCAACTTCTAATAATTACGACCCATAAGACAAATGTACAATTTAAATGCTATTATCTTTCTTCCAAGGAAAGCCAGAAGAATTTCATGTAAGTTGGTTTTACGTGGATGCTGAGAAATCTTTGCTTAAACAGAAAATCTCTTTTGTAAATAATGGCTTTAGAGACCTTGAGGAAATTTATAGCTGACCAAAATGCACATAGAAACGGGAAGCGGGGTTTTAGATTTAGCAAGATGTTAAGTCTCCAGGGACCCAGTCGGTGAAGATATTTAGTAAAGTTTTATTTAGGGAGGTCAATGTAGACATCAGTTATTGGGGAAGACAGGTTGTATTTGTCCTATCATTGATCACACCAAGACTCCTTCGGGTAAATGGATTTTTGTCTTGGGAAGACATTTTTGAAGACAGCGTTCAAACAAACTGGTAAAAGGATGCCTTATTGCTGCAATGTATGATTACTTCCATTCTAAGTTCTCAGACCTTTGTATGGAGCTTGAGATGAGCTATGACAACTTGACTTTGTAAGACATTGCACACCTTTTTAATCTATTTTCTGTCATCTTCCTGAAAATAAACCTTCTATAGGCAAATATAGTCTTCCCAGTAAAGTCCCCCTGTACAGTTCAAGAATCCATGTATACAAAAAGACTTCTTTCTTGTATATCCTTCCTGTTGTTTCCCTATCTGGTGTAAATAATTCAGGCTTGATCTGCTCATTTAGTATAAAGGAAATTTAAGAGAAAGCACCAAGATGTCTGAGATGCTTAGATGCTCAAGGGATTCTTTAATCATCATCTGATTCCTCTGAGATACAGGCAAATAACCTACATCCCAAGTACAATGCACCATCATTCCCAAATGTATACATTATTTTATGAGCTTACACCAAGTGTGACAATTTCAGTGCATATAAAAAAGTCATGATTGAATAGCCCTTGAGACCCACCCTACATTTTCCTTTCATGAAATTATTGCAATGAGAATACACCACTATATTCTCTTCAGACTTTCCAAAAAAAGGATTTTTTAAAGGGTGATTTCTACAACAGAAAGTCTCTGCACAGCACTACTTTATTAGTTCTCTAACACACTTTTATCAGCTTCCTCCTGAGAGCAACTCTATTACCATTTCTCTTTGGAGAAGTACAGCCTTTCCTTATAATCCTAAGGTCACATAGCCCAGTTGAGTGCTTAGCTGTTAGGTGGTATCTCTTTGAGCCGAGTCTATGCCTTGGCTATAACCTTATCCTAAGTGAGTGGATGGTTTGAAAGGGCTTCCCTTTCTGGTAAGTTCTGGGTATATCCTGTAAATGTAGGGAAGCTCATACATTTCCTCACATATTTATCTGCAGATAAGGGCCATTTAGTTTTAGTAGGACCAGGAATTTTCAAAGGGAAAGGGAGTTAAGTATCTGTCAGGATGACCATCTCTAAGTGACATGCCTTTCATTCTTCTGTACTCTCTGTTGGGCCCTACAGCTGTCACCAAAGTGGGATATATTTGCCACTTGTTACTTCTTTCATCTTTCCTTGCAGTGGATGTTGTTACATTGCGCTGTTGGGTTTTATCACCTGTGTTTGTAAGTTGTTGCTGTCTTTTTTTTAGATCTAGAATTTATGCAGTCTCTTGACTGTATCACTTTTAGGTCAGGCACATTCCTCCCTTGTTGATTTTGATGAGGTAACTTTTATGGTTCTGTACCTATTACTGTCAATACACTAAACTGAAGATAGGTGACAGAGAAGGAAAGAGAGGGAAATCCTGAATTTTTAAACCCTGTGAGATCTCCATAAATTTTGTGTTTAAAATTCAGAATATTTCTGATTTCCTAGCACCTTTCAAGGAATTAGAAACATGCCAAGACCTCTCTTCAGTATACTGACCTAACAGTCTGGAACTTCAGTGAATTCTTCGGTTCTCTTCTTCCTTTTCCTCCTTTTCCCTTCTCCTCTCCTCTCCTCTCCTCTCCTCTCCTCTCCTCTCCTCT
>VZTU01030016.1:1422-118068 GCA_013400835.1 Zapornia atra | reverse complement strand
TTCACTGGAGCTTGAAAACTGATGAGATGTTTGTTTATGCTAATACCTCCTTACCCACCTTTCAAGTGTGGGAACAAGAACAAGCAATCTACTAGTTTCTTTGACATAATTATCAGAATATCACAGAATTATCAGAATATACTTAAAATATAATCTGTTATTTCCATAAATTTGTTATTAATAAATAATCAATAAATAAATACAATTTTGTGCACAATAATCAGTACTTACCTTAAATTACTTATTTTTCAGTCATTTTCCTCCTTATATTACCCTTTCTTTGTGTTTCTCCCTGTTCATCTCTCTGCCATACAGCTATGTCGATTGTACTGCTAAGAGTGCAGCTACTGAAGATTTTTCCTTTGATCCTTTTAACACAGTGGAAAAAATGTACATTCCTTCCCAACAGCATAATTGTCTTTTTTTTTTTTTTTCCCAGCTCAGTGTGAGAACCAAAGCTCCCATAGTTCATGCAGTTGACAAAATAAAGATGAAAAGTCTACACATCTTTTTCATTTTTCTTTACAATACAAGTAATATTAGCTGAGGAGATCATATAACAAGCCCTGTAACTGCAGAGTAAACTAGATCCCTCTTAAATGGCACATCCCAGTGGAAGCAGAATGTGCCAATTAAATGATCATCCCAATTACAAGAGGCTCATGGGGATACATTGTGCTGGTGTGGTTTATAATCGCTTTCATTTCATGGATTGATTAAAACAAGCAACAGCATCAGCTCCCCATCTTGATTACCTAATAGAAATGATTTATTTTGTATCCATACAGGGATTCTTTCCTGTATTCGTGACAAAAATAGTGGAACTGATTGTACAGTATGTGCCAAAATAAAAATAACATTTTTATTCCCACGTGGCTCAGCTGAATTCTTTATGGTTTGCTGATGAAAACTCCATTGTCTGAGTAATGTATTTTAATATCAGGGAAAAAAAAAGATGTTGAGCTCCATTGTGATCCCAGAAGAATTAGCTGATAGTATTTACTCTTGAACTGAGAGCAGAACTCAGCACATTTTAAACACAAAAAGTGAAATCAATGACCAAAATCATAAGCCTTCAGTAGAATCAGAAGAAAAATTTTAAAAGGGACCTGTCAACTAAAGCATAAATACATTAATCCATCCTGTCCTCAAGTCAGACATCTGTCTCTGGAGAAATGTAGAAAAGCTGTGTACTCTCGAGGTTCTCACTATTAAGAAAGTGTTAAAGAGGACGTTGCTTACATGTATATAATACTGTTTTACTGGATTTTACTCTTTAAGAGCCCAAAAGACGTCCCCCCTCCAAAAAACAAAACAAAACAAAATAAAACAAACCCACAACAAAACAAAACACAAACCATAACAGATACTTATATATATTTTCACAATTAGGATAATCCAAAAAGTAAGCTTTGTTACGGAAATGAGCAATTGTTTTTGAAGCAAGCTAGTTATCTTACTGAGTGCTTTTTAAAAAACTAATGTTTTAAAATTGGCTGAATGAAGGTTATTCTTATCACCCACTTCCAGGTGGTTTAATCCAGTGTGATACAGAATACGTAAAATAAGAAGCACTTGTTTCTTATAGAATCATTAGGTGACTCCAAGCAACTAAATTAGATGCCTTAAAGGACATGATGTGATTACCTTGCTGAGAGTCAACAGGGAGGTATACATCTGTATGTTTTACTGATTGTGACAGTACACTAGATACAGCACTCTTGAAATTTGAAACCCTACATTAGAGGAAACTTCAAAATCAACACAGTACAGTACTTACCACTTTTCTCTATCTTCAAAATAGTCAGGAGCTAATCGGAAGATTCTACACCCATGACTTTACATTTCTCTTTTTTTTAATTGAATACTGAATTTCAAATTTGGGCACTGTATTTTAAAAGACCTTTAGTCTAGATTTAAACTAAAAACATATTTTGATGGTTTAAACACAGGTTTTGGACTCTAAAATGACTTCTTATATTTTAATAAATTATGCCTATGTATACATGAGAACATCTATAGTAACCTTTAGATCCCTGTATATGGAAAATATAAACAGAATTATTATCAACAGTAAATGTAAAACAATACAAATAAATAGAAGACACGATTAAAGACTAAGGAAAAATATTTTCACTGTCATTTTAAATGAGTAAAACTCAGTAAAACATTGAGATAAGGTAGAAATTATACATAAAAATTGGACTGCTGTGGAGATGGTTTGTGCATGAGAATATGCATGGTGAATATGCCACCATAAGAAATATTTAGAGGTTCATACAAAAGTGCCTTTTCACTTTGACAGGACTAGTATTCCACTAAAACTCTGCAAAAGCAGGAGACCACTGCAGGTTCCCATTAAAACATTCACTTGCAGTAAAGTCCTTCAACGCCACCTACCCCTATCCTTCCTACATATATCTGTAACAGATTTGAAGACTCATTTTACCTTCCTCCTCTTTGAGGATCATCATTACGGGCTGCTATACCTCCTTTCCCAGCTTTCCATCTTTTCCCTGTCTTTTTATATGTAAGCTCCTTTAGGAGACCCTCCTGTCATGAATAGGGATACAAAAATAACTGCTCTTAAGTTTAGCCCTCAGCAGCTTAATGTTCTTTTTCAGTCCCAAGGGTAACAACCTGTTCCTTTTATCCCTTATTTTTTATCTTTCTGTACAACTACTGCTCCTAGCACCATATTTCTAACATTACAGATTATCCTTGTACAGCCTTCTTTGGAATGTAGTATGTTATCAGTTAAATACAGCTCCTGAAATTTCATTTTCTTTTCTCTCCAGGTATCAAAATCTAGTTAAGTAGTCCATTACAAGGGTTTCACCCCCATGGTAAATTTCTTGGTTTTCATGACTCTTGAGGGGAAAATTTTCAGTGTGGTGAATGAGGAATTAACTGTGCAACTGCTATTGCTGTTAATGGGAATGGTGATGCGATTTCCTATGCTTCATAATGTCAGTTCACCCCTTGATGTCTAGCATATACTTCAGAGCAAAACATAAGTTGTTAAATGTTATAACTGAAAATAAAATTTGAAAGAAATAAATTTTTGATTTCTTAAATTCTATTTAAATTGATTGACTTCTTAAGATATACAGGAAGGCTACAAAAATATAATCAGAAGGACAAATCAGAGGAATACCAGAAACAGTTTCAAATATCTATTTCTAATATACTTAATTTCTAGTAGTATCTAATGACTTCCAAATTCTTAAGTCAGTATGCTTGTAAACTTTTCTGAATGTATCTATATTTCTGATATTTAGATCAAGCATATTAAATATGACCAGATGCCATTGAATTTAATATATATCATATAATTGTTTCTTTTTTCTCTTGGAAAAAATCTTCAATTGTAAACAATTCTACTTCATAAAGGAGTAATATTGCCTTATGTTTATTCGATTCATATTCTCACAGGTAATGGTAAGGGTTTGAAGGCACCTCTGGAGATCATCTACTCCAATCACCCTGCTAAAGCAGGATCACCTTCAGCAGGTTGCACAGGATCATGTCCAAGCAGGTTTTGAGTATCTCCAGAGAAGGCAACTTCACTGGAGAGTTGGGAACTCTCTCAGAACTGAGAGCTCTCTCTGGGTAGCCTGTCCCACTCCTCTGTCACCATCAAAGTGAAGAAGTTTTTCTCACATTCAGATGGAATTTTCTGTGTTCCAGTTTGTGCCCATTGCCCCTCGTTCTGTCACTGGGTACCACTGGAGTCACCCACCCTTTAGATATTTATAAGCATTGATGAGATCCCCTCTCAGTCTCCTCTTCTCTAGTCTAAACCGACCCAGCTCTTAGCATTTCCTCTTTGTGAGAGATACTCCACTACCCAAACCATCTTTGTAGCCTTTCACTGGACTCTCTCTAATATTGTTTTTCTTGAACTGGGGGACCCAGAACTAGACACAGTACTCTAAATGGGACCTCGCCAGGCATAGTAGAGGGGCAGGATAATATCCTCGGCTTGCTGCCCATGTTCTTTTTAATGTATCATTGGCCTGCTTCACTACAAGGTGCATTTCTGGCTCATGAAAACTAACATTTAAAATGATTGCAAGAAGACCACTTCTGTTTCTAGAAAGAAAAAAAAAAAAAAGTAATAACTTTCAGGGTATGACTACAGAAGTATTATAGCATCCACCTCCAGAAAATCACAGAATCACAGAACATTAGGAGTTGGAAGGGACCTCAAAAGATCATCTCATCCAACTCTCCTGTCAGAGCAGGATCGCCTAGACTAAATCAAACAGGAATGCATCCAGGCAGGTTTTGAATGTCTCTGGAGAAGCAGACTCCACAACCTCTCTGGGCAGTCTGTTCCAGTGCTATGTCATCCTCACAGTGAAAAAGCTCCTCCTTATCTTCACATGGAACTTCCTATGCTCCAGCTTGCACCCATTGCCCCTTGTCCTATCTCTGGCCATCACTGAGAAAAGCCTGGCTCTGTCCTCCTGACTCTTTCGCTTTACATATTTATAAATATTAATAAGGTCAACCCTCAGTCTCCTCTTCTCCAAGCTAAAGAGGCTCAGCTCCCTCAGCCTCTCCTCATAAGGAAGGTGTTCCACTCCCTTCATCACCTTGTTGGCCCTGCACTGGACTCTTTCAAGGAGTTCTATGTCCTTCTTGAACTGAGGGACTCAGAACTAGGCACAGTATTCCAGGTGTGGTGTCACCAGGGCAGAGTAGCAGGGGAGAAGGACCTCTCTTGATCTACTAACCACACCCCTTCTAATACACCCCAGGATGCCATTGGCTTGCTTAGGCACAAGGGCACATTGCTGGCTCATGGTCATCCTGCTATCCACCAGGACCCCAGGTCCCTCTCACTTATGCTGCTCTCCAACAGGCCTGTCCCCAACCTATGCTGATACCTGGGGTTGTTCTTCCCTAGATGTAAGACCCTACACTTGCCCTTGTCAGATCTCATTAAGCTTCTCTCTACCCAACTCTACAGCCTGCCTAAGTCTTGCTGAATGGCAGTACAGCCCTCTGGTGTGTCAGCTATCCCTCCTAGTTTTGTGTCGTCGGCCAACTTGCCAACTGTACACTCTATTCCCTCATCCAGTTCATCAATTAATAAATTGAATAGTTTATTGATACTGGTCCCCGTATCAACCTCTGAGGAACTCCACTAGATACAGGCCTCAAGTTAGACTCTGTCCCATTGATCAAAATTTGCTGGCTTCTTCCCTTCAACCAGCCCATACACAATAAGCATATGATTTGTCAGATTACTCAAGATTGGACTCCCATTTAAAGATACTGTGGATGAAGCTCTGCTAAATTATCAGGAAATTATCAGCAACATCAGCTGGCTCTCTATATGCTTACTTCTCTGACAGTATTCACTGCCAGCAGTGGTATTGCTATATATATATATAAACAGCATTCTGCATTTTGAAATACAAATATCAAGGCATGAGTATAAGGCACAAGACTGCAAAATATTTGTGGAAGTTATAAACTAATGTGCCATCATTTTGCATACTTAGGTGGCAAAAATTAAAACATTTATTACATTAAAATTGCTTACTGATAAAAAAACAACCAAAACCCACAGTATTTTTATGTTGGAAATTTGGTTTAGCTTATATTCTTATATTTGCTATTTCCATACTAAAGCAACAACTATTCTACCCCATACTCTTTCTGAAAAGAAGAAAGGGAAAAAATATATATATTTAAAAAAAATAATCCCTTCTACCTTTTTATCTACTGCAGTTTGCTTTTTAGCTTGAGTTACACTGATTCAGTAGATAAAAAACTCATGACAATTGTTTGTTTGTAAGGGAAATTCTGAGCTCAACAATGACTGATGGCAGGATAAATCAGAAGTATTTCTACTGAAATCCCTGCAATTACATCATCTCTATACTGTAGAAGTGACTCTCTCTATGAATATAGTGCAGAACCACCATCAAGAAAGCAATACAGAAAAAAAGTAGTAGATTAGACAGTGGAAGGCAAACTTGTATGAAATGTATAAGAAGAACTTGTGCATCAGTCTAGCGATAATTCTTTGTACCTAGGTGACTTCTACTCAAAGACAATGTGAAATATAAATTATGTTGATTTTGTTTTTCTAACCTTCTATTTACTACAACAGTAAAAAAAAAACCAGTTTGCCTTTTGTGCCATTTTTATGCTTTAATGTACTTGGATACAGATTTTATACAGTTGTGTATAACTAGAACCAGCACATACCGAGATGGGGATATTTATAGACACTGGAGTGAATTCATCCAGAATGGGACAGCTCTATAGCCAGTGCAGATACTCCTGCTGAACAAGAAGAGAAATCCATGGTAGAACATCTCACAGCTTGGTGTTTTAATGGTTAACATAGGAGAACAAAGCAGCTTCCACTTTCTGTCTGAATTTTTAAAAAGACGTTGCACAATGGCCATTCTGTTTCCCGCTGAGGGAAATAATTCCTATTCAGTATTAGGATTGTGACTATTCATGTAAAAAAAAAATCTAAATGATATACAGGAATATTTAAAGGAATAATTTTCAAAGTTTTCATATGAAACTAACCATGAGAAGTGGTTGACAAAAGCAGAGGGTTGTGCTGCAATAAAGGGATATTGTAGGTTTTCTTTGAAAGGTTTTGGTAGTGGGAGCTCAAGGGTGGCTTCTTTAAGAAGTTGCTAGAAATGTCCCCCATGTTGAACAGAGACAATACTAGCCAGTTCCAAGAACAGTGTTAGTGACTCTGCGATAATATATTTAAGAATGAAAACCAAAACAAAACCAACAGCAGCTGGACTGATGATTTGAGAAACAACCTTGCAGACACGAAGGTAAGTGAAGAAGGAGGGGGAGGAGGTGCTCCAGGCACCAGAGCAGAGACTCCACTGCAGCTTGTGGAGAATACCATGGTGAAGTATACTGTCCCACTTCAGTCCATGGAGAATGATTCCCTTGCAGAGATTCCCTTGCAGCCTGTGAAGCATGCAGCATGTGCTGAACCACATGGAGACCCCCGAAGGAGGCTGTGACCCTATGGGAAGCCTTCAGTAGAGCAAGTTTTTGGCAGGATCTGTGGACCCATGGAGAACATGGCAAGTTTGCTGGCAGAACTTGTGACCCTGTGGTGAACCCATGCTGGAGCATTCTGCTCCTGAAGGTTCTTCCCATGGAAGACATCCACACTGGAGCAGTTCATGAGAAATGCAGCCTGTGAGAAGAACTCACACTAGAGAAGTTGGTGGAAGACTGTCTCCCATGAAAGAGACCCCAACACTAGACCAGGGGACAAATGTGAGGAGTCCTCCCCCTGAGGAAGAAGGAGAAACTGAGACATCATATGATGAACAGACTATGAACTCCATTCCCCACCACTCTTCACCACCAGGGGAAGGAGGTAGAGAAAATTGGGAGTAAAGCTGAGTCTGGGAAGAAAGAAGGGGTAGGTGTTTATGATTTGGATTTATTTCTTTGTTTCCTGATAAATTACATTTTTTTTCCTAAATTGAGTCTGTTTGGCCTGTGATGATAATTGCTGAATGATCTCTCCCTGCCCTTATCTTGACCCATGAGCCTTTCATTATATTCTCCTCAGACCCATCCAAGTGAGGAGGGGAAGTGATAGAGTGACTTTGGAGGGCACCTGGCCTCCATCAAGGGTCAACAAGGGATTAGAGCATCTCTCATATGAAGAAAGACTGAGAGCTGTTGCTGTTTAACCTGAAGCAGAGAAGAGTCATGGAGGATTTATCTATGTATGTTAGTACCTGATGGAGGAAGTAAGAGTTAAGAGGTAGACTATTCTCAGCGATTTCTGGTAAAAGGAAAAGAAGAAATGGGCACAAGTGAAATAAAAGAAATGGCATTTAACATTAGAATAAAACTCTTTTTGGTAAGGATGGTCAAATACTGGAACACGTTGTCTAGTAAGCTTGTGATAGCTGCACTGGAGTTATACAAAGTCTAGCTGAACATGGTCCTCAGCAACCTGCTGTAGCTGGACCTGCTTGAACAAAAGGGAGTTGGACTGTTTGATCTCCAGAGGCTGCTTCTGATCTCAACCGGTCTGTCATTCTTTTATTCTATGGACAGGCAGCAATGGCTGAAGTGTTTCTGAAAACAATTGGCCTCTGAAAGTTCCAGTCCTACAGGATACAAACAAGCATCTGGAACTGAAGAGCGAGTAGTCATACAGAAAAATCAACAAACCATAACAAACAAAAAAAACCCCAAACAAATCCCACAAGCTCCTACAAGTATGACAATATATGTTTCTACAAACAAATAATATATTTCAGGCTAATACAACCCTCCATCTTGGATACTCAAAATCAAGAAGAGATTTAATGTTGTTGCTAAATTAGTGGTTTGGGTAGTTTCTTTACCCACGAAAAAGCTTTCTAACAATTTTCTGCTGTTTTGAAGGCAAATGTTCACAAGAATTTACAGTTTCTTACACCTGTTCTCCCACTTTTGGTTTTGGTTCTAACTGAACTACTATACTGCCTATTGAATAGCAGTAAAGCTGGATTTTAAGTGCAAATAGCTGTGATGGCAATTTATTTCACCATCACCTGTTCCTGCCACACTGAGAGATGAAAGTGATTTATGTGGATTTATAATTCAACAAAAATTACAACTACCACAGAAATTATGCTATGGTATTGTGGGTTTTTTTAAATTTATTTTACCCACCTGCTCAGTAAGTAGGAAATAATGCTTTAAGAATTTGATTAATTGAAACCAGGTTCTATTCTAGTCAGACAGTGACTTTTGGCACCGAATCCATGTCATTCCCAACTACACACCGTCTGGATGATGGATAATGCCAAGCTACTGGGCACATTTTATTCCCTGGTGTTATGAAAGAGTGGTGAGAGAATTAGGAAAATTCCCAGAGATTGAATTTGCAGATTTTCCTTTGAGGACTACCCATGCACGAGAAGATAGCACAAGCTGCCTCTTCACATTGTTAAATGTATCATTTCACTAATACCAACATATTTATCCCAGATGTTGTGCTGTTGTTGGCATGACTGCCAGGCATACCCTGCCATCTCTTTTGAGGTGCAGTTGTACAGGATACTATCACTTAAATATAGTTATGAAGACAGTACAAGTCTTCCAACCCAGTGATATCTGTCAGGTTCAAAATTAATAATCTTCATAAATTCCATTATTGAAATGGATTTTAAATTCTGAACCCACTTTCTTATACATCTATGGCTATTGTTCTGGATAAATTTATTCTATATGTACGAAATTTATTTATTTTTATAATTAATTTTTAAATATTATTTTAAAGATTGCGAGAGAATCAAATCCACGGGATGAAAATTTGACAGAGTAAAAGGACATTGCAAATCAAAACCATGCAGCTATTTCAAAGTGCCAGGATTACTAGGTATGGTATCAGAACAAGGAAGTGTTAAAAAACCATTTAACACTTTCCATTGTGTAGCTAAAACTGCCAAAAGAAGATAAAAATGTGAGGTACAAGAATCTGTCCAAACAGACATTGTTTAACACATACAAAAAAAGACTAGTTCCTAAAGAAAATTAAAGTTTCAATGAGATGGCAAAGCAGAAGATAATGAGGACTCCTTTACAGTATTTACAGGGTATATGGCTGTAGGGAAAGGTAAATATACAGCATAATTTTTGTAAGGCTGCACTGAGGCACTCACATAGCCCTTGCAAGAGAACAGTTACACGATGACAGTTCCCATGCATCAACTGGCTGTACATAGCTTCAATAAATTATTGAGAATGTGTGGAATAATTTCTGATTAATAAAGATCAGATAGGCTTTGAATATTAAAATGAATTTTGAATCAGGAGTATCTGCTTCTACACTTTGGCGTATATAATTTTTTCAATTTTAGAAATGTCAACACATATCTGAATGTATTTCCTTTCACTTGTTACAAGAATTCATCTATACTCTATACCAATATATGTACATCTATACATCTATACCAAAGGGACAAACGGTGAGTCAACTTCATCTCTCACATACTCTAATGCAAATAAAGAATTCAGATTAAGTCTATACATATATAGTTTCACTTCATATTCAAATTTTGGATGCTATGCAATGATTTGACTTTGGAATTTCTCACTTGGCACAGGCAGCAGATTTTCAGTAACTTTTGGTCTAGCTAATCTGTCTGATGCATTTCCGGTGCTCTGTCAAGATCAACCTTGTGAATGACTGAAGTAAACTTAAAGCTTAAGTAGTATATCTAAACAAACTGCATTTCTGGTTTGGTTCACAGAGAACCTAAAACATTTACGTGGCTGCTTTGTGTAACTTAAAAGTAATTAATAATTATTATGTAAGTATGAACGTTCTAAAAACCAAGGAATTTTTTCTCACTGTAAAGAGTATCACAAAGAAACAAAGTGAAAGTTATTGTTCACCTGCAAGGTAGATTAGTAGGAAAAAATTGGTTGAGGCTAAAATGTCATGACAGGCTATAGGAGGGAAAGAGTTCAATTCTCCATGTCGCTTCTCCATTTGAAGTCCCTACATTTAGGAAATGGTAAAGAATTCTTCTCCAAGGTTGCTTAAAATGCTAATAATGACAACCTTCTTTCTCCCTGCTCCCAGTGAACTATCAGAACGAAACACCTGTGTTCAATGAGAACAAGAAAGGCAAACATACTATGTTTAGGATCTTCCTCTGCCCTTCAAATTATAGATGTGTTAGGAGAACTGAGCATTTATAGGCTTGATTCTACACAGGGAATATATCTACCAAACAAACAAAAAAAAAGAACTTCACAATATTACTACTATTAAAAATGAAAGATATTTGCAAGTCTGTTTGCTCATATATAGTTGATTTTGCAAGATTTGAAAAAACTAAATGCTGCGTTTTCCATAAGTAGGCACCTCACGTTGTTCAACATGGAGACTTTGGAGACTTTCTCAGTGACTAGTGTGTTACTGTAATTTTATGTAACGTGAATAATGGGTAAAAGTCAATGAAATGATGAAAAAGAAACCTTAACCCACCTCAGCCATACAGTCTTGAAGAAAAAATATATTCCACTGTTTTGGAAAAACATTTGCATTACTTAAAAGAACAAATAAAAAGGACTACTGTTTTTGTGAATCATACAGTATTTCAAGAATATTATGTAGCCAGTATTTTGCAAAGCCCGTTATAAATTTATTATCTTAATAAAGCATAAATGCCATCCTGACATATAATTAGGAAAAAATTCTTTCATAATCCATCTATACTATACTTCACAGTATTGTGGCTATGCATATTCTAGGGGTTGATACTTCAGGGCTCCTGGCTCCATATGTTAAATGTGGCTAGTGTCTAGCACTTTGTAAGGAAGTCACATAGCACTTCTTCCAGATTACCTCTAGAGTCTATGTGCTGTTCCCCATAAGATAATTACTATACTGTGTAGGGGCTTTTCTAATTGATATGAGAATAGACTACTGTCCGTAAGAGTAGTATTTGTGTAGCATGAAAAGAGATACATGTTGATTCCCCTGTGTTGAAGGATTAGAGCAGGGAAAGGTAAAGTTGGGAGGATTATGTCCATGCGGCTTTTATGAGTGGTTAACTTTCCCAGAATCATGATATACTGGAGCATCTGCCCTATGAGGATAGGCTGAAAGAACTGGAGCTGTTCAGCCTTGAGAAAAGAAGACTGTGAGGGGATCTTATTAATGTTTAAAATATCTCAAGTATGAGACACAGGGGGAAATGACCAGCCTCTTTTCTATGGTCTGTGGAGACAGGACTAGGGGCAATGACTTGAAGATGGAGCATAGGAAGCTCCGCATCAATATGCAGAAGAACTTTTTTCACAGGGAAGGTGACAGAGCACTGGGACAGGCTGCCTAGAGGGGTTGTGGAGTCATCTTCTCTGGAGATATTCAAGACCCGTCTGGACGCCTACCTGTGTGACATGTCCTAGGGAACCTGCTTTGGCAGGGGGGTTGGACTCGATGATCTCTTGAGGTCCTTTGCAACATCTACGATTCTGTGATTCTGTGATATTTTTATTGTGTAGGAAACAAATTAACTCATTCTGATTGTCTTATTTTTGTAAATGAAAACACATGAAATTCAGACAACCAGAGGCACAGGGATGACCCGAGAAGCTAGGTTATTGTATAGATGTAGCACATGCTTAATGTAAAATAAGATCTATTTGGTACTAGAAGCCATTACCACATTAGCATGGGGTTTTCAATTAGCAAATTTATGATGCAGATATCCACCTAAACTGCACTGTTTATTTGAAGTGAATGATATGACAGACAAACTGGTGACAGTTATGTAACTGCTTAGATTAAGTACAGCCTTTGACTATGTATAGATACATATGCCATGCTCTTCCTTTGAAAAAAAGAAAGATTGCCTTCCATTTTCAGGTATGCTGTTTCAAATGTATGCATTAAAGCTAAACAAATCACTGGTAGATTTTTAGATCTCAGAGTATTTTTGTATTCCTCTAATGAGCTCAGTGAAACACTAAGCTCACCTAAGCAAGAAAGGGGAAAAGTGTCTTCAGCAGATTTTTTTTGTCATTTCATGAGATTAATTTCACCATTGCTTTTATTTAATAATATGTAGGAAAAATTACCCTTTCCCTTTTGTGCTCTTTCTGTTCTACATTTATATTGCCTCTTTAGGTCTATCTAGTCATGCACAGGTGCTGAAGATTATTCTGCTCTCACAGACTAATCTAAAACACTGGGCTAGCAAGCTCCAAGTTTCCCTGGTCAGTGTAAGCTGATTTACATGTCAGTTTAATGAGACTGAATGATGATGCACTACTTGTTGGAGACCATATGGCAATGGTTCTACTTGTAGGTTAAACACTGCCTGAAATACTCCCGGGTGCTGAAACTCAATCATCTCTGCTGCTAAACTGCTAAGGAGGTCTGATGTTTTCAGTCTGTGCAAACTAGAACTCTCCAAAATGATTACTGGAAGTAGTTTGGGAGCTAGAATACTCTATAGACAATTTCCAGTGCATTCCACTTGCAGCCATGCTCTTCTGGAGGCTAAAACATTTTACTAGCATAGACACAGGCTGATTTTTACCCACAGTACTAACTTCCTGACATAACCACGAATATTTAAATTACCATGCTGAAGGCAATCTGTGGGCTCACTTGAGGAAAGGTTTTAGTCGGGGAGTTCTTGTATTTTAAGGTTTGAAAAAGTAGATGATGAGAAAACTGGTATCAGCAGATAGAGGTTAGAGAAAGGAAAATGAAAATAATAGCCTCACTATGTACAGCCAAACAGTGTGGGTTGAGATGGGTTGATAGAAGTTTGGCTTCTGGGACTGGGATTCATATAAATACAGTGTGATAATGTTGCAGAGGGTGAAATTCAATTTAAGAGGAAGGCTCCAAATAGGGATGTCTATATTTGTACTATTTTCAAACTGTCTCTTACCAACACAGTCAATGAGCAAATTGGCTGCTAGACATGAGGTTTCAGCCTGCGATTTAGGCACCTTCATGTTAGTGTAGTATCCAAACTCCACAAGTATAGTCGCCACATAAATAGGTCTTGATTCTGTTGACTATGCATAGCAACATCTGAGATGTTCTGTCATTCCTTTCTGGTTTGTATCTGTTAGAACAAAGGGCGTGATCTCCCTCAGCTCCTCGGTTGAGTTTTCTAGATCCATGCAGATATTGTAGATATCTTAAGGTAGCTGATCTGATCTTAGATAATTTAAGTATCAAATGGCGCTGTAATACCTATGTTTAAGCAAAACACTTGTTTAGGGCTTCTGACTTAGGCTTCTGAAATTCCCACAGGATGTGTTCAAAAAAAGGGTAGATGAGGTACTTAGGGATATGGTTTAGTTTAGGATGAGAATGGTTGTACTTGATGATTTTCAAAGGTCTTTTGTGATTCTGTGATTCTGTATGCCAAGACATTTATTGTTGCAAATTATTCTGTTCATACAGGTATGTCTTGTAACCACAACTGAACAGGAAGGGGCAGTTGTGGTTACAAGACATGAAAATGTTCTCTCTTCAATTACTGTTTCTGAAACCATTGAGGATGCCAACATTGTAAAGGAAGAAAATACTTTGACCCTTTATAGAGATATTAGTGCAGAGTGGGTTTTGGGTTGCATTTCAGAAAGGGTCAGAATCAGTCTTTTATTTTCTTTTTTGTGAAAACTCATCAGGGTCACATAGAGGCGGCCAGGTCTTGGAATGAAGTTCAGATAAGTGAAGAGGCCATGAGAAATGACTGAGTTTGGCATAAGAAACTAGTGGGCATAACAAGGCGAAAATATCACAGAAATGGTAGATAATATGCCATGAGGTATGGCAAATTTCACAGATGGTTCAGGGGGGTTATGAGGAATGACAAAACTTCACAGGTTCATTAAATGGAACATTAAGGAAATTTTGGAAATAGTATTCTGATGGGATCAGAATTATCTATCAGCAATACCTCAAAAGGAGAAGATTACGTGAAAAGCTGCAATAGAAATACCAATTTAAGGTATACGTATACCAGAACTGAGACCAAGGAGGGGGGAGGGGGGAATAAATTAAGTGTTGGTTGGTTTTGGTTGTTTGGGATTATTTTATTTATTAAAAGATTAGTGCAGAGAAAGGCAGGGATAAAGCTGGATAGGGGAAAAACAAGCACAGGAAAAAGAACAGGGTTGTGAGGTTTAAAAGGTTTACAGAAAGGATGTAAAAGTCAGGTATTACTAAGTTACTGGTTAGTATACTTGTCTGACCAGGCTGATCACAGAAGTATGACCTATGACAATCTGTTGGTTCTCCAATCTGATTTTGCAGACAAGGAATATAAAAGTTGGCTTATAAAAGTTTACAGCAATAAGTAGGTCCTTTTCCTTTAGAAGTTCTTTATACATGTTTAGAAAATGTGATTCTTTTAAATATTTTTTTCAGCTTTTAATCTTTAAAATATATGAGGAGTATTAATTAGCTTTGCTATTCCCATCTCTTATTAGAAGTTCTTAGGAAATTTAATTTAATTTAATGACAGAAAATAAGTACTTGTCCCAGGCAGGCAGCCTGACCTAAGTTCTCACATTTTTTTAGTGGTTCTTCATATTCTGAGCCTATACAGAGGCCTTAGTAGATCAATTCAGAGTAAGCAAGGCACTGAGCTCTCTGACACTGAGCTCTCACTCACAGTGACAGAACTAGAGGGAATGGTGTCAAGCTGCACCAGGGGAGATTCAGGCTGGACATTAGGAAGCACTACTTCTCGGAAAGGGTAGTCAGGCACTGGAATGCACTGCCCAGGGAGGTGGTGGAGTCACCGACCCTGGGGGTGTTCAAGGAAAGACTAGATGTTGTATTGAGGGTCATGGTTTAGTGGGAGCTAGTAGAGATAGGTGAATGGTTGGACTGGATGATCTTTTAGGTCTTTTCCAACCTTGATAATTCTGTGATTCTGTGATTCTGTGAATGTCTTAGGAGCTGACACTTCCAGCCACATAAGCCAGTCAACACAAAATACAAAGAACACAGGCATATTTGAATCTAGCAGGTGCCCACTGCACACCTAGGGTTTTAGAACATGGACCCCTTTTCCATCAGGAGATACCTTCCATATGTGGATGAAATCCCCCAGAACACAAAAGCCAGAGTGATGGTGGCACTGCCACAGGATTATGGTGGCTGCAGTTCCTCCTTGCCCCCCTCCACATGCTACTGTGTGTATTGCATTAAATAAATGACCCTACTCAATGTGCTACTGGATGAAAAAGGAAATCCTTGATCACTACAAATACATGTTCCTCTTCAGAAGCAAAAAACGTCTTATTGAAACTGGCTTTTGGCTGCAAACAATATAAATGCTATCATTTCAAGAAGTGGCCACTATTGACAACCTGGGGCAAGTTTCAGCAGTGCTTCCCATGAGTTCCTGGTAGGGTGTTAAGACACCTCTAAACAGAATACCTCGGAAGGAAGATAATGACAGAAACACCATCAAACCTGCTATAAATCCATAGTTCAGAACTAAGCTCCACAGGAACATATTTATCTCAACTTTCTTTTTTTTTAAGTTCAATGGAACTTGAGATATCTTATTTTTTTTCCATTTGTTGGGAAATTCCATAATTTCAGTTAGATAGGGATTTTGTTTTTTCTTTCTTCATTTGTTCTATAAAGTCAGAAATCTAAATCCTTGCTTTAGAATCAGACCAACATTTTTCTCATTTTCTATGTCAGTTTTCTACAGGTTAGCTTAAAGTCTGAAGTCTCCTCTGACTGCATGACTTAAAATGAAAGCATTGAAATCCAGCAGACTATCCTTTCACTCTGGAGACACGTACTTGACATCCCTTTTATTGCTAATGGTAGAATTTAAATGTCTGACTGCTTTCTGCATGTAGTTTTTCCTGATTGCACTTTAAAAGTTTCCTAAAGAGAAAGCACTTGTTAAGACATGTCCCTTCTTGCTCCTCAAACACATTTTCACTGAAATATGCATGCTGCTGGGAAAGTCTTATAAATATCTAGAATTAGTGGGGGAAAACAAACCAAAAACCAAAACCACACAAACTTCAAAATTATGCTTCCATATAATAAATTTCTACCTAATTATTAAGCAGTGGATTTCGGAAAGATTTCATTTTTTTCTATTATGATGAAAGGAGCTGACATCTTCCATTCCAGTTGCACAAGTGTAATATTTTCAGACTACACCTGCATTATCTTTAAAGATGATTCTTTGTTTTTGAAGAGTGAGAGCTTTGGGTAAAAAAGCCTGTGCTTGGCAGAAAAGTCAGTCTGAAGCACTTTGGATTTTTTCCCAGATCTGCTGTATCTCTTTCATGCTTTACAGTGACATCAGCATTTTATACCTCAATATTTATTCTAGGGAGGAAATAATTCTCAAAGCAAAATAAACAATGATATCATTAAATTGGTAACTTTGCCAAGGAAGACAAATAATAAGTCCCTATGTATGGTACGTATAACATGGGCTGCAAGAAATATCCATTAGTCAAAAGACATTTCCTCTCTTTTTTTTTCTTTTTTTTTTTTCGGGGTGGGGGGAAATAAGAGCTTTTGAGAGGTTTTATCAAATTTTTTAAAGTGCAATGATTCACACAATGCTGAGTTCTAATAAGAAGTTCCTGAGTATGTTGCAAGCTGGCAAAATGTAAAGCAGTGAGCTTTCATCTTGTTCAAAAGTCTCCTATTTTCTGGTGATGCATACTTCATACCTCCTGCTGGCATTCAATAATCTAAGCACCAAGAAAAAGTGATAAAACCAGAATATATTTTTAAAAGTGCCAGTGACTTTACATCTGACTTATGCAACATCATAGAAATGTTGACAATTCTGAAATAGAATATGGTTCAGATGATATGTGACAAGTTTTGCCAGAGAAAACCATGCACTACACAAGTTGGTGTAACCAGTATTTTTCCTGGGGTCTTCCAGGATCTTCTCCTGGAAGCAGAATTCATGTGTCAGCGTCCCACATCTTCCCCAAGGACTTCACTAGTGCTGCAGTGTGATGATACATTTTTTGATGTCCTGCCTAGGATGAGACAAAACCATGTTCCTGACAATCTCTACTGGTTTTTGTCACTCTACTGTGTTCTGCAGCTGCTTGGGTATATATCTAATTGGCTGAAAGAATCCTGGTTTGGGGTTTCTGTTCTCAATTCTTATATCCAGTTTCTTATAAAATTTTCATTCATAATTTACTTAATTCCTAATAACCAATAAAGACATTTTCCTCTTTAATTTTATGGGTTGTGTAGATCTTTTGTTTCTGCTTTTACTTTGAAAAATATTAGTTTATCTCACAAACAAGAATGCAGCAATATGCCTAAACAATTTTTAATACAGGAATAATTTTTAGCCACCTCAAAAACATATGCAAACTACAGAGCCACAGCTATACTCACATATGTTATAATCAAACAGTGTATGCACAGCCATTCATTACTTCATGTACAAGCAAAGGAGAGATTTATAAATACCTTTTGGGGACAGTGATAGGAATAATACATTTGTGCTGGTTAAGAGGAATCCTATGCCCACATTTCTCACCATTTTATCTCAAAGAAAACACACACAATCTCTTTCTGATTCTAGTAAGACATGCATAACAAATTTTAAGGATGAAAACAATGGGAAATGTATAACTTAAAATTAAGAATATCAAGGAGTTTTGTAGTCTATAATCATAGTTGTGAAAATGTTCATGTGTGTGCTTTATTTTGAAACAAATTAGGAAAAGTGAAATATATGCCTGCAGCTTATTAAAAAAACCACACACACAAAAATGAAACCCAAAATATTTGGCTAATTTTATTATGTTAGTTTGGGTTTGAATTTTACCTATAACAAAGTTTGACACATGCCATATACAAGCAACACTATCTACAAAAGACTTTTTTTTTCTGAACTTATGAAAAGGGAAAACTTACAATCTGTTAATTCAGCACATTTACTAATTATTCAATTTAATCAAATAAAGAAAGAAAATATTATTTAAGAAGTAGACTTAGAATAAAGTTTTCTGTGTTTTCTTTATATTGCAGCAGCAGCTCCATGAATAAAGTAACTATAAATTTATTTCTCATATTGCTTATTTGGGAAACTTCAAATAGGAAGCAGTTTTATAACTGTCATTTTATTCAACATAGGCCTGCCCCAGAAAGTGTTAAAACAGTGACTATAGATAGATCACATAAAGACAAATGGGAAGGGTAGCCCAGTTCCAGCTATTGTCATAGTAACTTTATAGATAGATTAGGGTAGACATTGTGCTTCAAAACTGTGAATATATAGGAAAAAGTGCTATGGTAACATTTTTATGATTTATAAACACACTCACAGTGCCAGTTCTTATTTCTACATATACTTTTCTCTTGACCTCTTCCTCTTCTCTTTAGATATATATTAATATAGCAGTTTTTGCTGAACTGGAAGGCAGCAAATACGGATTGTAAAAGACGTGAGAAAAAACCAGCATGTCTTTAGGCAAAAGACTGATTCAAAGTCAATGTGTTCACAGAAGTATTTTCACAAAATTCCAGATAATCTCATAGACTGTTTAAGTGAGATCATGCCATAGAATTTTGCCAATACCTTTAATATGATCAGTCTAGTCTACGTCTGAGATAGTTTCTGGCAGTATTTGTTTTTTCTCTGACTGTAGAGAGAATTTTGGGGTGCTTCATGTCAGTTCAGGGAAGTGTCCAATTGTCATAGATTAACATGAGAATACAACTAAACCTGTTTGGGGGTTGTGCTACCTTAATGACTACTTGAAATTCTACAGCAATATAAAGCTCATTTTAATAACTTATATTTCGTTTTATATGATTTTGATAATCTCTACACAAACTTGTTTTTCACTGTATCTCATGATCAGTCTTTGTCTTGACACTCTGTTTTCCTTACACCTGTGTCTGGATTGTGACACTAAGCTGTTGAAACAACTGTTCCGTACTTAAATTCCAGCATTCATCTGATACCCTTCAGCAGGGATTTAGAATAAGAAAATACATTTGCAGTTCTTGAACAGGAACGAGACATTTATAATCATTTAACTAGAGAGAACTGCAGATACCGGAAGGAGTCCAGAGTAAAACCTAAAGGATGGCACTCACAAAAGACAAATTATCCAAACCAGAATGAGGGCAGACAGTATGGGGCAATCAAAGGAAATTGGGCATGACCAACCAGAATATTTTCTGTGATGATCTGACTGGCTATGTGGTTAGAGGGAGGGTGGTGGATGTTGCAGTCCTCACATTTTTCAAGGTCTTGGACATATTCTTCTATACTGTCCTTAAAGCCACATTGGTAAAGCATGAACTGCGTAAATGGATGGCAAATTTGGTGGAAAAGAGGTGGGACTGCTTGGTTCAAACGATAGTGATCAATGCTAAGAAATCCATTAGCACCAGCTGGTTATTAAGTGTCCTTTAGGGACAGATACTGACTGTCCAAGTTTTGGCTAGTATAGAGTTAATTTCTTTCTAGCAGTGGATGGAATGCTGTGTTTGGGAGCTAGGATGAGAGCAGTGCTGATAGCACCCTGATGTTTCTAGTTGTTGCCAAGCAATCAACGACTTTTCAGTTGTTCATATTCCCCACTAATGAAAAGGGAGCCAGGACAGGTGATCCAAACTGGCCAAAGGGGGTATTCCATGCCAGTCACATCATGCTCAGCATAAAAGGGTGGCTGGTGGGGAGAGGAGCAGACAGCTCCAGGACGCTAGGTTTTGGCGACAGTCCAGTTTTGGGATGGCTCTGAGCTGTACAGCCTGAATTTGTGCAATTCGGTGAGACACTGCATTGTGTATCACCAGTTTCATACATTTAGCTATAAAGTCCTGTTATTATATCTCTCTCATATCCCAGTAAACTATCCTTACTAAAGAACAAGCAGCTGCGTGGTGCTTGGCTCTCAGCTGGGGCAAAAACCACAACACTGATGCCAATACTGGAGACAGTATTATTCAGTGGCTTTATTAATGATCAGGATGGTGGAACAGAGTGCAGTTTCAGCATGTCTATGGCTGAGACAAAGGATATTTATTCCTCTTAGTTTCTAATTGCTTTTGTCACCTTGCGTGACAGAAAAAAAACACTGAACTGTAAGGATACCTTGGTATTATATGCTATCATGCTTAGATGGGAATGAGGATGTAATGCAATGGAAAACGGCTGAGGAAAAACATCACTTGATAGTTATCTGATGGAAATGCAGTCTTGCTTGTTTTGTAATTTCTAATGGAATACTAATTGATTAAGTATAAACAAAAGATTTATTTTGCATGCACAGTCAAATAAGATACATATATGACTTCAGACACTGATATATAGCATTTATGGGTAAGACAAGCATTTAATAAACTATTCACAGGTGGTTTTCTGTGTCTCAGCAGCTAAGAAGCTGTGTCCTTAGGGTATGTCTTTACAGTATTGCAAAAGTAGATAAACTGATCATGAAACTCTGGTTTGGTTAATAGTTTTGTGTAATATAAATGTTCAGCTGCAGTCACTTTAGTAGCAATGATCCTTGATTAAAAACTTTTGTCAATCATAAAATTAAAATCCATAAAGAAGTCCCACTATATATATTTTTTTCTCAGCCAAGATTAAATTAGAATTTTTTTCTTAATGTCTTTTGAATCACTATAATTTCTCTTTCATGTAATAGGGAAAATTTGTGGAGGTTTAATTCCAGCAGGCTATATAGGCTACTGTTCTGTAAGATTCTGCACTGTAAAAGCACATTGTAAGACATAAGATACTTATTTGTTTTTGTTAGGGTCAAGTAAAAATTTTGAGTTTTAAAAAGTCTTCACATAGATGAAGAAATTAAATTGTTTTAATATCCAGAGTTACATGAAATTTTGTGCTGGGAATAAAACCTCTGTGTCTGAAGCATGTGTCAAATTCTAGTTCTTCTATACGGGTTGGGATTCGGACTGTTGCGGTGGTTTGAGCATGGCTGCAGGCCAGGTGCCCATCAAAGTTGGCCTATCACTCGCTTCTTAACTGGACAGGGGAGAAAATATATTTTGAGAGGTTTAGGAGTTGAGGTAAAGACTGGGAGAGATCATTCAGCAGCATCATGGGCAAAAAAGACTCAACACAGAATAAAAAAAAAGAAAAAAAGTCTTATATATTACATCACACCACACACCCACAGAAACCAGAGTAGGTTAATGAGAAGTACAACCAGATCTTAAAACACCTCCCCTCACTGCTCCCTTCTAAACTTCAGTCGTGATTTCTCTCACTTCCTCCCTGCCCTGGTGTTACAGGGAGAGATGGGGATGGGAGTTTCGGTCAGTTCCTCACAAGTTGTTTTCCAGAGGGGGCATTCACACCCTTTCCCTGCTCTAGAGTGGGGTCCCACCCATGGGAGACAGTCCTTCCTGAACTTCAACATCCTTTCCCACCGAGCTTCAGCTCCTCACAAACTGCCCCAGCATGGGTCACTTCTATGGGGTGCAGCCACATAGAATCACAGAATGTGTCAGCTCCAGCCTGGTCCTCCACACAGTCACAAGTACCCCCAGCTAACCTGCTCTGGTGTAGGCCTCTCCCTCCATCAGAAACTTGCCACACAAAACCACAACTATAATTACATATTATATCCAACTCTTAGCTATGAGTGATAAAAAAGAGTGATTCTCCTGAGAGGGTATTTGCTTCAGAAATCTTAAGAGGCAATTTGATTTCGCAGTGTGTTGACAAACTCAAGGCAGAATTTCAGCTGAAGCTTGGACGCCAAAGTAATAAATGTATCTGTTGGGAGGGAGGTGGGACCAACATCTCCAAGTTCCTTTTGTCGGGTTTGCTTATTATTTTACTTTGTCGGACGACAAGAAAAAAAATCACTGCTATTTCTGCCGCTAAGGAGATACTGAAAAAGCCAGCACACTTGGTACAACTTGTGCTGTCAGCTAAGGGTGTTGCTGACATTATGAATATCCCTAGTAGTCAAATGACCTTGAACCTAAAGTGCTAACTAGAGAAAAAGTAAGTTACATAAATTACTCTACAGTGTTTATATACATGATGTACCAGATAATATAGAGGGAAAAAAAATCCTGTAACTGAAGGCTACAGGAACAAATTTGTTTAAGCTATCAGAAGTCAGTGTGATTCATTAACAAGCTATGTGAGAGCAGACTTTTACAGGTGGCCGAGAGCTGAGTACACCACATAATGATTTCATCAGGTATTTGCTTTACCCCTTGACATGTCAACATCTTAGCAGAAATATGTCTTTTATGTCAAGATGGATATTGAATAAACTAGTACTTTAAAACTAAGCAGATGGGAAAAAAAAGTTTATATTATGCAGATGGTTAAAAAAAAAAGTTTATATTGTGACTTCACTGTCTAGAAGCAGTTACCTGTGCTATGGCAGAGCAAGGCATGATTTTATCCCTCAACTCAAAGGAAGGCTCCTGTGGCTTTTCCCTCACAGGCAAAGTGGATCACCTGGTCCGTTTTTATTTCACAGGGAAAACAAGCTGAAACCTCATGACTCCTATTCTCCCCATTTGGTGTCAGGAGCAAGAACCAGCTAATTAGGCATTAAATAGGCATTTAATATAGAAGGCTAATGATTGTGATGCTCAGCTCTGGAATATTTAAAAATAAATCATCAGTAAAAATTAGTGCTGGCTTAGGCAAATTACTGTGAGAGCATCAGCACTTAAATGGGCTTTCTCAACAGGAATAGTAGGAAAGTGAAGAGGTGATGGGGTCCCCCCCAAGGCAGGCAGAACATAGGAAACACCAAAGGGAGGAGAAAGTCTGAAGTTCCACCCCTCTGTAAGACCTTCACAACATCAACAACAGTATCAACAGTGTTCACCGAAACACAAAAAGCTGAAAATACTTCTTTCATATAAATATATTACCTATCGTCCATCTACAGACTAGACTCACCCCAGCATCAAGTATTTAGTTTTAAAAGTATACCCACAAACTTTGCAAGAAAGAAAAGAAGGTGGGGGGGAGGGGGGTTGAGGAAGGAGGAAGGGGGTTTAGCACTCTTATTCGTTGCTCCTTTTCTCAGTGCATTTCAAAACAGTGGCATTACTATAATCAAAGTGTATAGGAGATGGGATTGAATCAATATACCTTCTGTGTTAAACATCATTTGCTTTGCATATTACTCTATTATTAATATTCTCAGAGACTATCAAATTACTGCAACTGGAAATAAACTAGAACGAGCTGAGAATGACAATGATTGCAGATAGAGATTCAACTACAGGTGTCGATGCATTTACTGTACGTGATGCAAGCAATGGCAAAGCTCCTGCATCTTGTTTAAAACTTTGGTCAGTTTCATTTCCATAACATCAGTAAAGGGATATTTCAGACTGTGTTTCATAGATCTGAAGATTTTGCCCTTTTTTCTAGGGAACAATCTTATTTAAAATTCAGCAATACTCCACTTCCTCCGATGACTCTTGCAGGAAAAAAACCTGTCGTTTTAGAAGACCAGTTCTGTACTAAGGTTTTACTGTTTGAATGTTTTTTCATAGAAAAATACAGTCTTTAGAGACTGTGATTAAATTCATACATATGTACTCTGGGAGTTTGTTCCTCTGGAAAAGACACAAGAGGTTAAGTAGTTTTTAATGATCCTGATCTTACCAGTAAAAAAAGGGCAATTGCCCTAATCCAATAAAACAGAGACTAATAATGTTAATAAAACTCTTGCAAAAGGGATTCCATACAATTACGATGGACATAGAAGAGCCCTTTTGAGCAAATTCTGCCATCCTCTTTCCAAACAGGCTCTTCTAGCCATCTCAGTAAGAAATATTCTCTTATGGGATGTATGTATATCTGTATCACCCAGGAACTTAGATTCTTTGAAAATTGCAGGTGCTCATCTACTAGAGAGCAATTTAATTTAGGTATTTATATTGCCAGTGGCTGATATCTGTTTAAGATGTATGCATGAGTCAGCATCTTATTTTTATATCTGGCCTTAGCAGTAGAGCACATTGAATCGCTGAATTACTGAATCAATACTATCAAGCTGTACTGTCATTAATTTGGCTTAAACCTTTCAACCAGGCCACCTTGCACCTATTTTGGCATGTATGTGAAACCCCACCACGTTCTGAATGGAGGATATAATCTATATTTTGCTATTGTCTCAACTGTCTAATTTCTTTGTGCCCTGGAGACTTGACTACATTAATGCACACATATATATGTATGTGTTTATATGGGAATGAAAGCTTGCTGTGCTTCCAAGATGCATAAACATAAATTTTCCCATTTATTACAATTCATTACGGTAAGGATTAAGTAGTACTTGGATGCAAAACACTTTTCTATGGAGCAGAAGACTGCATTGGTAACTATATCAAGCAGGTTGTTCACAGTATTGCAGCATTCGGTTTTGCATATAAGATTGTATAAACAAATCCTTTCTGTTGTATCTGTGCATCCACAGTTACAGGTAGTGCAGTTCAATATTAAACAGCCTCATGTCATTTTGGTTGCAAACAATAATTTTTCAATGCCAGCTTTATCTTTAGGGACTGTTACTTTTGGTTTGTGTTTGCATTTTTGAGCCATTATAATTCACAAGATCCACAGATTCACTTTCACATGTACAAACAGTAGGATAATAGCAGGATAGACTGTAGAGGAGGGTGGAGGGAATAAAAATTTGTTCAATAGTTATATGCACTAATTTTTAGAAAAATGCCAGGGAAAAAAAAAAAACCAGATTGAAAATCTTTATAGTATTTTCTTTAAAACAATTAAAAATAAAAATAAAATTAAAAAATTGCAGGTCAGATATTTATATCATCAGAGCTGGAAGTAAAGACAGCAAAATACTCCTGCATATTCAACATTCTTATTTCAAACTGCACTTGCAATAATGTAATTTATTCATGCTCTATATGCTGTGTGCATACAATAGATGTACTGTAAGAGTCAGATCTCATTAAATTAAACCTTCAAACCTAGCAACCTAAATATGTAAAGGAGCATTGAAGCTAAATTATTTAAAATGTTTCATCAGAAAAATATCTTCACTTGTATCTCTCTGTGATTTTAGGACATACTGCACTTTTATGAAAACAGTTATTATGACAGATTAGAAAATGTGATGGTTAAAGGTAGAGCTTATTGTGTCATTGTATTACATACAGGATTGCATGAACAAGTTCAGGATTGCATGAACAAGTTCTCCCACGTTAACCAATCACGCTGAAACTCTTAATTTTGCATCTGTAGTCTATAGTCAACAATGAAAAAATTATAATGATTTCCTTGGAATTAAAAATTAAATAGCATGGTGCATTATGACGTAACGAGGAAGTGAACCTTTCAGGAAAAAAATAGCAGGTATATTGTTTAACTATAAATTTTGCAGTAGCTACTTTAAACAAATTGAGAAACAGATCACTGCAAGAGATTAATAAAAACCCCAAAATGTTTTGTTCCTTAAAAGCCTTCTTTTAAGTTATATGAGCAAGAATCTTCAGGAAGCAGCTACAACAATTTTGAGTGGAGATGTAGGCTACCACCACAGGCATTGGAAACCATAATGCAAAAAGGTGCAAGATTTTGCTTGTCAGTAGACCACTGTTGTTTATTTAGTCTTTCTTTGGTGGCAAAAAACTTTTTTTATTTTTTTTTAGGTTCAGTCTTGACCCATATCTTCTTGGTAAAGTACCAGAGAAGTAGGTATGACAAATTCTCTTCTCTCATGGCCTTCCCAATATCCTAAATGATACTTGGTTTAAAATTTTATCTGAAAAACAATACAAAAAGGTTTTGCAAATTTTTTTTTATATTATCCATTAAATTTGAGTGACCTCAAACTTCACATATCCTATGCCTAATTCACACTGCCAGAAGTTCCCTTTCTTACTCATGTCTTCTTTCCTATAAATACCACAGCTCTTAATATGCCTAAAAAGAGACTTGAAAAATCCAAGCCTACAGCCAGAAATTAAATTCTGTTAATGATCTCTGAAATAAAAGGGATCACTTAATCTGCTACAAACAGGACCAGAAACTCCTGGATTAGTTCAAATTTTACTGGTTTCTCTAAGAGGAAGTTAGTAATTAAAGATAACAATAAACTTAAAAGTGTTACCTTTAGCTTTAACAAGGGATTGTTCCTATACGGCCTTCATTTTGCAGACACAAATTCTTCTAATCTCTTGGAACACACAGTTGCTTCTTAAAACACTTGTACACTACAGTAGTAGTAGTAAGTCAACAGGAATCACTTATCATTTGCCTAGAGTGTCCCAAAACCAGTTATTAAGTTTATAGATTACTTGTGGTACTGTGTTTGAACACAATCCTTATAATCTGACAAAGCAATATCTGGAAGTTTAACCCTTCCAAACTATGACAAATGAAAAATAGAATCCCAATTTGAATTTTTAAGCTTGACCTGTTGTCTGAAATAAATGCTCCTGTCACTAAAAAGTGACAAATTAGTATTTTCCAAAAAGTGGCATGATTTTATCTGGTAAGAGTCAATTCATCACTAAAATTTTACGGGAAAGTATCTCTTTTTCTGTCAGGAAAGCTACACTGGAATACCACTGAAACAGCATAGTAAAATTTGACATTTGGTTCTCCAGTGAGGCAATGTAACTATTTTGGGCTGGAGCGGAAGGCGAAATTTGTGTTTTGGTATAAAAGAGTTCAAGCATTTTCACTAAAAAAATAATTCTTTCTTATTTGTCTTATTATTTTTCTGAAGGAATATTACACCAAGTGAATGTGCAAGTAGTTGATTATGTGATCTTTAACATCTAGTCAATTATTCTGTTAAAAATTAGTTGACTATGTAGATTGAAGGAAAATATTTTATACAAAAAATATTTTTTCATTGAAGTAGCAACTGACCTTTTCAGGTCTTCATTGAAAAAGCACAGATAGAAGAAAGAACTGCTGACCAGAAGAAATAAATTCCTTTCCTTTGGCTGGATTCTTATAACCTTATAAAGGAGTTGGATTTGTTCAGCCATGATTCCTCCAGTCTGAACTGGTCAACAGATACTGCTGGCTGGATGCATCTTCTGAGTTTATTTACTACCATGTTAACCTCTTGTGCTGACTGGCTGTGTCCACATGCTGGCAAGTCTGCAGAGGTGGCCTCTGTAAGGAGAAACAAGGCTGCCCTTTGTCAGACACAGCTGGTGTGGTCTGCAGCAGATCCACCACACAGTATAATTGAGCCCCTAAATGAAGATGGTGGCACATTTGAGGAATCATATTTAAGAAAAAGCAGAACACCAGCACTAGTCCCAGGTGAATTTCCTGAGGTTCACATGGATCAACTTCTTAAGTCTGTCAAGGGCCCACTGGATGCCATACCTTCCCTCTAGCATACCTAGCTCCACCATAGCATACCCTCTAGCTCCACCAGTCACCTTGGTGTCATTTGCAAACTTGTCAGGGGTGCATTCAATCCCACTGTCTATGCCATTATTAAAGATGTTGAACGGTACTGATCCCAGAACAGGACCCCAAGGGACACTACTTGTGCCTAGTCTCCATTTGGACATTAAGCCATTGACTGCAATTTTTTGGACACAGTTATCCAGTCAGTTCTTTATCCATTGAATAGTTCATCCATCAGCAATATCCCTCCAATTTAGTAACATGGATGATATGTGGGATCATGTCAAAGGCCTCTTTCAAAAGTCAAGGTAAATGACATCAGTTCTTTTATCGACCAACACAGTTGGTTGATCATTATAGAAGGTTGATCAGATTAGTCAGGAATGATTTGCCCTTTGTGAAACCACTTTGGCTGTTTCGAATCAGTTCCCCATCATGCATATACCTCATCACAGCTTTCAGGAGGGTCTGCTCCATGTTCTTACCAGGCATGGGAGGTAAGGCTGACTTGGTAGTTTCCAGGGTATGCCTTTTTAACATTTTTAATAATATTTTTGTTGTTTCTGGTTTTCCAGCCACTTGGGTCTTTGCTCTGACTTCTTTGACTTTTTGAATCTTATGAAAAGCAGCATGGCAACTCCATCAGACAGTTCCTTCAGGATCTTTTGATGCATATCATCAAGTCCTGTGGACTTATGTATGTACAGGATTCTCAGGAATACAGATAAATAATAATGTATAAGTGAAATTAATTAAAAATAAATAAGAAAATTTAAAATTCTTTTTTAGTGACAGTAATATGTAAATATGCTTAAAAATAAGATCAGATTTCCTACAATTATCTAATTTCAGGCACTAAATTCCACTTTGTATCATGAAATAGCCTTATTTTTGAGACTTTGAATACCTAGAACTTCCAGTGTTTGACCAAAATAAATCTTTGGGGTTTTTTTTTGTACAATCTCTGGAATTTCTTCGAAAAGTTGATAGATTCATTTAGATGACTGTAGAAGGATTTAATTTTGTTCAAAAGCCCTGTCTTTTAACCTTAGTGCCATATCTGAGACTCCACTGCGAATTAGTGGCTTAGAGAAAAGTGGAATTCATGGCCTGATTAGTCCACGACATTTTGCTACTGTCTATGTGTCAAATTTAATGGCTTGTGACAGGTCAATTAAAGCTAAGGAACTCAAGGTTTGTATGACAGATTGGTTGTTTATGAAGTGAATTGATATGTGTACATAATGTAATAATTTGCATAGTTAATTTATTATTGTTGTGAGCATTACATTGGCTTGTGTAAATTGTACCAGTTTGTTGTTCAGATAAAAATGGATATTGATGGATTTGTTTTGACTCTGCACAGGTTGGTTCTGACTAGAAATTTGTCTGGATACAATTCTTTGCTGTCTAGCGTCAGATGGCAGAGTATGTCTGCATGTCAGATCTAAGGATCTTACTCGGTGGACTCAGGGAAAACTGCTTAGGTCTTGATACTAGCAGAGTTCAAACTGCTCTGGCAGCAGAGTTCAAATGTGTTCACTGCTCTGGAAGAAGGGTAAGTAAGGGAGGGGATTGACAGACCACTTCCATAGCTCAGCACTCAGGGCTATCAGCAATAGATACTGGGCAGTTAGCAAGTATATATATTCAAGTTTACAAATAAATGTTTCAGATAATACAGTTTTCTTATAAAAGATGATAGGAATGTAGATCTAAAACATTGATATTTAGTGCAATTTCCTGGAATGTGGGAGACTTCAATTCTATTTTTATGCTGTAATCATCATAGTCACTTAATCACTGAATATGTAGTGAAATACATCTTTATGTTTTGTTTTCTTCCTTTTATTTTTCCCCTAGCATATAGCTATCTTAGCTTGTATGTCTAATGTTGATAGGTGTTCTTTTCCTTTTGAAGAGTTAGGTCTATATATTTCTTTTAAGTAAACTGTTCACTATTTATACTTTGATATTTTTGAGAATTAATCATTCAACTTAGTTAACATATCTATTAATTATTTCCTGAGTCTATATGAACTTCCAAGAGACGTAAAAATCTGTTCTGAAATACAGAGATATTGTAGGGGGTAGCTCAGGAAAAGCAGGTAGAAGAGTTGGTAGATTATAAGGACATACCATTTTAACCACTACTTATTGGTTTACAGTTGCCTTAAGCTAAATGAACTCTGCCTGGTGCTGAAGAGGGCTCTTTCCTGATCTCATTCTTGAAATTAGGTGAGTCAGATCATTTAGTTTTGGTGTTGAGGTTTTTTTTCCCCACAATTAGTTTTCAGTCATAGCTAACCTTGACTTGCTGTAGGGCCCTATGATTGCTAGTATTGGTAAAGAAAACAGTAGCTGAAAAAGGCAAGTGTGTTATTTTGGCAAAAATACAGCCTTATTGTGGTTTAATCTGATCAAGTAGTACCCTAAGACACACTCATGAGTTCCCCTTCATGGTCAAATAACTGTAGCCAAGCCCAAACTTTTAATCTGTGTACAGTGACAAGACTGCATCTTGTCTATTTGAGACCCTATTACATGTTCCCTTGTCTTGTTATCCTTTTTTTATATAAGTGTAATGAAATATACATTGGTCACCACCTTGAGGCTACTCAGAGAATGAAGCAATATAATGTGTGGATCATGCTTGTTAACTGAAGTTTCATGTTGTGATTACATCACACCACTTTCTGAAAAGTAATGGCTTTCAAAAAGCTTCTGCAGGCTATGCAGGGTCTTTGTAATAACCTATAACTATTATGTCTCAGCTCCTCTGTTTTGTTCACTCTCTCATGAACATAATCTTGCAGTTAACGCTAGTGGCAACTTCTGAGCTGGTGTTTCTTGTTTTACGTGGGAGGAAATTACTGACAGGATGTCATCTGTTAGATTTCATTCCTGTGACTCATTAAAGCCTACTTTACCTTCTGTGAATACTAGAAAGGCTAACGCTTCCCCCACATACCCTTTAAAAAAAAAATATATATATATGTTTGCTAATGACTATCTGGCAAGTAATGTAAGGTAAGCAGCCATTTCTAGCACACCTTACTGCACATTTTTATTAATACAGTTGTGACAGACAGATGAGGGTCTAGACAAAAATAGCACTTACATGAAAAATATAGTGTATTTATTTTAAGATAAAGAAACAACAATCAGACGCAGGCCATATTTTTCTGTAATAAATATAAATACATACTGTATGTAGTTAAATATAAGCCTCTTTGTTTTTCCACCTCTTAAGAGTGCCTTCTGCTCTTATTCATACAAATGCAAATAGAGAGGAACTTCAGTGGAGGGAAGGTGATAGGTAAGAATCTTCCTATGTCAACTTGCATACACTTCCTAAATACATTTAAATAAATGAATCCATCATATGTGTCAATGACAGCACTCTAGTTCTCTTCAGCCAAATGAAATGCTAAATACTGCAAAATGGAAGCTTCCAAAATGGCACAGTCAAATTGCTATAATCAATTTTAAGCATTCTTTAACTTTCCCAAGCACAAAAATAATTCTTTAAACTTTGAAAGTGGATTTTAATAGTCTGTCAGTCATATTCTCTTTACTGTTTTTTTAAAAGTTCCTCTCTTTAATTGAATGAATTCACTGTTAAATTTCTTTCAAAATACAATTAATTAAATGATGTGGTTGTTTTGAACTGGATGTGGGTCTTTTAGCATTGCATGGCAGAGGTATTCTACAGAAATTACCGTTTCTTTTAATGCTTATAAATTATTGTTATGGCAGATATTTCACTAATTAAAATATCAGTAAGTGTACATAAATACATAGTAAGTGTAAAGTACCAGTTAAGAATAATATAGGACATCATGGGACCACTATAATTTTCTCATGACACCTCTTAAATATTCTACACACTCCCTGAGCTGAACAGGAGTGTTTTTAAATAAACCATATGGTATTTACCTAAAATATCAACAAAGTAACCTGTAAAAGCACTGATCAACAAGGTTCCTAAATTTAATTTATGATTATGAAGGTATTTACATAAGCATAGAGAAATATGCATAAATACCTGATGGGAGGGTAAAGAATCAAAGAATGTGTCAGGTTGGAAGGAACCTCCAACCTAAAGGAAGGTCGTTTAGTCCAACCCCTGTGCATTTAGTTAGGCAGAGACATCCTCACTGGATCAGGTCACTCAGAACCCCATCAAGACTGACCTTGAATATCTCCAGGGATGGGGTCCTCACTACTGGTCTGGGCAACCTGTTCCAGTGATCTACCATCCTCATATTGAACATTATTTTCCCTAATATCCAACCCAAATCTACCCTTTTCTAGTTTAAAACCGTTACCACTTGTGCTGTTGCTGCATGCCCTCATGAACACTTCTTGCCCAGCTTTCTTACAGGCCTCTTCTGGGTATTGGAAGGCTGCTGTAAGGTCCCTTCAGTGCCTTCTCTTCTTCTCCAGCCTGAACATCCCCAACTGTCTCAGCTTATCTTAATAGGAGAGGTGCTCCAGCCCTTTGATCATTTTTGTGGCCCTCCTCTGGATGTAATCCAACAGGTCCATGCCCGTCTTGTATTGAAGGCTCCAAAGCTGACACATGTTTAGGGGCAACCTATGCCAGTGCTCAATAAACCTTACAGTAAAAAAATAACTTTCTCAATTTGAATAGACTGTCCTATAATTTGGTTTGTGGCCATTGCCTCTTGCCCTGTCACACAATCTATTATTCTATGATTCTGATTCTATGTTTTTGAGTCCCCATCCTTGGGGATACTCAAATGGTGATTGAACATGTTCCTGAGTCAACCTGCTGTAGCAGACCATACTTTCATTATGAGAGGTTAAACTAGATGGTCTCCAGAGACCTCTGAGTTTCTAATTGATGATGCTGTGAATGTTTCTTACTCTGCCTCCACATAGAGAAATTATGTGGTCTTCATTCAAGACAGACACAGAAGATTTTTAAGGAAAAATTTTCCAAAACATTCATTATTTCCATTTAAAACATTCACATTACCAATATATAGCTGATCTATGTGAAGGAAATACAGGAAATTAGAATCACAAATCTACCCACTGATGCCAGCTGTTCTCTAGTGCAGCTTTCTCACATTCATTAATGCAACACTAATTCACTAATTTGATCATTTTTGTACACCACTGAATAACTTTTTCTCCACTTTAAATATTACTCTTTCAGTAGCTTTATTCTACCATGAGTTTATTTAAGTAGACAAAGAAATATCCAACTGTGCTGCCCATAATGAACATCACAATACTTCAGAGCATGTTTTAGCAAGACATACTCTACTGCAATGACACCAGATATTTTAAATGATATCATATGTAAAAAAATAACAATCCCTAAAAATGTTAGGCAATTTAATGAAATTCTTAAAAAAATACTTCTAGACAAATGTATGGAAGAAAACCCTTTTAGCATTCCCAGATAGAAAGCGGTCTTGATGTTCATAAACCACAAAGTGCTGTGTGTGAGAAAACTTTCTGGAGAAGTATCATCACATCTCTATCCTTTATCAAATTCTCTAAGCCACTTCAGTGGTCATTGTCAGAGATAGTATATTTGTCCCTATGGACCTATTGTCTGATGTGCAGCAGTCTTTATGGCATGCATAACAGATTTATCAATTGAAGCTGAACAGTTTATGTCTTGTATTGATAAATAAAATCTGAAATATACCCACTATATCTTTACAGTACACTGCTCAGCTACTTTCTAAACATTTAGCTTTCAGTTCTGTGTCTGACCTTTGTGCTTGCTGAATACAAATTCTCGATAAGTTAGGTTACTGGCAAAAAGTAAGTAAATTAATAATATGTTTTCTTAAGACCTCTTCCAGATGTTAGTTTCACATCTTATTGACTGCAGAATGAACTTACACAGGTCCTCAGTTGCAATATGGAGATTCCTCATCTATAATATCCTTTGAAATGGGAGATGCATACACAGGCTGTGGATGAGTTAAAACGGGGGATTATCACTATTTTACCTCTAGCCTGTAGGGGTTTGTGTTCACATTTGTAAAATAAAAGTGGATCAAAAAATTTTCCAAAGGAAAAGCACTGAATGGTATTATTTTATAACTGCAGAGAGGAATGGAATGGTTTGTTCTTAATTGCACCATATATTTTACTGTAATGTGTAATAACATAAGTTCATTTTATATTTTAATCATTATATGAACTAAAGATTTTCACAAAGACAAAACAGTATTTTTTTTCTATGGCACTTTACTGGTTAGTTGTGTTCGGAGATGCCAAGTCCAGTAAACTGAAAACCAGGAAGCTGACACAGCTCCGTATCCCCACATTCAGAATGTAGAGGTGTTGAGCACGTGCTCACATAGACATGCACACACCACACAGAGCGAGGACAGCCACCCTAGCCTGTAGCTGGCCACTTAACCCCAGACCCCAGGGTCTACCCAGTCAGTTATTTGGACTTCCTGGTCCCTCCATTAACCAACAAGGAGACCTAGGCTCTTGTGTCTAGCCCAGAATTAGGGCACCTCCCATGCCTGGCTTGCAAGTCTTCTTTCCTGCTCACTGGGTACCCCAGTCTGATGTTTCCTAGTCCTCACAAACTGGCAGAAGTACTTGACATCACATACCCCATGTCCCTAGTTGCTAACCNACAGAATAGAGAGTCCTTCTCCTCGGAAATGAGTTAGACATGGAGTTTAATAAGTGGACAGACAGTGATCAGGTTCAGAGCAGAGAATACTGACCAGCAACAGTTAACATGTGATTGTCACTTTTTATGCACTTGACCATGTCCTAACTTTTTCTGTTCACAAACCACCTCAATCCCTTCTTTTCTCCACCTTCAATTTCTGCCCTAAATGTCCCATGACCAGTCTTGTGCAATCTTCCCATATCATCTCCCAGTACCCACGATGGAGCCCCATACCCCTGGGTTGTAACCCCCCATAGTCTGTGAGGTCCCCCAGAGAGCTGCCCCAGCTGACTCCTGGTGCAGAATGACCTCTGTCTTCTGCAACCAAGTTCCCTAAGGGTCAGATCCCAGGATGAGGCATCGTACTTCACCTGCCTGCAATCGTACCACTAGGCTCTTCCAAATGGTCGTGGATTCTTTAAATACATAAATGTTCAAAATGAGTCCTGACAATTCCCACATCCCATAAATATCTCAAATATCTTATTAGCATGAAATTTCTAAGTACTTGATCAATTACACCTAGTCAAAGGCTTTATTTATATCAAACCCCACTCACATAATCCTGTGGCATCTTCTTTAATAATAATCTGTAAAGAAACAGTATATTTAAGTATTTTAAACTAAGTTTGGAAGTTGCAATGAAATGATGGACTAGAGTTCATCCATTCCTTGTAATGATTTAAAAATAACATTACAATTAGTTGATACATTAATAATTATTATTAATATTTATATATACATATTTTAAAATATATATCTTTACGTCATTTTATTAAAGTTGAAATTTTTCTGAAGTGTAACTAAGGTCTTTTTGAAATGCTTTTGTGAAAAGCTAATATCGAAGAAACCAACCAAGATAGAACAAAAAATGTCTGAGATCAGTTATTCTTCTTGTCATGTTATTTTTTACTATTTTGTTATTTAATTTCATTTTATAGGATAAAGTGTCCTTTAAGAACAGCCCAGATTTTGAAGCCTAAGAAACGCTTAACTGATATTTCTATTTTACCTGTCCTCTAGGTCACTAAGTGTCACACCAAGGGAGGTTTACTTGCTTACTTATTTTATTTTTTCTCTTCTGATTGCAATATTTCTACAGTATTTTTGTTGCAGTTGAACTCCAAGCAGTCCAGGATCTGTTAGTACTTTATGGAATGTCAGTGGCAACCACAGGGAATTCTCCCTTAGCTAAAAAAAAACCCCAAAAAAAAAAACTCTCACAAATGTATGGATCACATACCCGATCATGATTCTAGTTTTTTTCTTTACACATCATCAGGAAGATTTTTTTTTTCTTTTCTTTTCACAAAGGCAGTTAGACTGTCGCAGTGATCTGAAAAATGTTTTTTAGAGTGATTTGGAGTTGATGTGCATCTAGAAATATATGAAAAATTCTCACATCTTTCAGGCTTTCAGAATACCAGATAGATCTTCCAGAATGCGTATGTTCATCTATTTTAATTGTTATTGAATCTAAACTATAATTTAAAAAGTTCATTCTGTGGATGCTCACCATTTTTAGTATTCTATTACCATGAGTTACTCTTCAATAACACACATGGAGTAAATCCAATGCTTAAAATTTCACAGAAATAGGGGCTTAGATCGCATACTTCAATCTAATATTCTGTACACAGCTGACTGATTCTCAGTATGATTTCTGGTTTTAACACCTGTAGGATAATACTCATTAAAATATGCTCACATTAAGAAGGATTTTGATAAGCGACTTTCTTTCCTTTCATTTATTATTAATATCCTGAATCTTATTTAGAATTTCTTGGAAACACAATAATTTAAGAAACAAAATATGCTAGTTTCATTGCTTCTGAATTCCATTGCATTATTCCATTGCAACTATTGCTTATGACTGTTCCAACTATGTAGTTTTTCTTAATTCCACACTGAGTGGAATAGTGTAGTGACAGGACAAGGGCTAATGGGTTTAAATTAAAAGATGGAGATTTAGATTAGGAAGAAATTCTTTACTGTGAGGGTGGTGAAGCACAGGAACAGGTTGTCCAGAGAAGCTGTGGATGCCCCCTCCCTGGAAGTGTTCAAGGCCAGGTAGGATGGGTTGGAAGGAGTTAGAAAGGACCTCAAAGATCATCTAGTTCCAATTCTCCTGCCATGGGCAGGGACACCCTCCACTAGACCAGGTCGCCCATAGCCCTTTCCAACCTGGCCTTGAATAATACCATAGTACATTTTTCAACTGCGTAAACACAGATGGTTCTGTAATACTGTTTAAATGGATTAAAATCTCACTAGTTCTACAAAAAAGGGATGGGTTCTTATAAAAACACTAGGAATACAGCAGAATGAGGAAGATGTCTTTAATTGTATGAACTTATACAATTTTTGTCATATACTGATACACTTTATCTTCTTTTGTATGGAATGATTTCTTGCCTGTCAACTTCACTGGTTATAATACACTTCTGTGGATATTTATTGCATGAATTTTTTTTTCTATCACATTCATTATTGAAAAAAAAAATCAAACCTAAACTTATTCTGAATATAGGACTAGTGATTTGTATGTCACAGATATATTGCACTCAGACTCAGTCTTAAGTTAGCTATTTATATACATCAGTTTTCTCCACTCTAAAATAATCATCACTGATTCATAGAAGTATATATATAACCCGACACTAAATCGACAATAATTCATCTTTTCTTAATTATACAGATAAATAAAAATATGGAAAAGAATAATAATAACAACTTATTCATGGCTATGTAACATACAGACCAAGAAACACAAAGGTCAAAATGCTGAGGTTATTGCAAAAATAAATCTAGACTTTAAAAAACAAAACCAAAAGCACACCAACACACCCACTTCTCCCCACCCCCACCCCCATTTATTCTTAAACTCCTGTTATTTTCAATACAGCTTTATTCTTGGACTGAGTTAAATTTAATTTCTTGAGGTCAGCCATTAGATTTTAATTCTATAAAATTATGAGTAAAAAGTTTCACTCTGTGATTTTTTGGTCTGATCTGGAGATCACATTTCATACAGTTTATAATTTTTCAAGAGTAAAAAGAAGGCTAATTACAATCATGGTATTGAAACTATGATGGTGAAAGAGACTGAAAATAAAGTGTAATTCAATCTTAAAAGATCATTCCTTATATGCCAGCATAAAACTTCTGTCTTCCCCAATAAATTTTCTGTGCACAGAATAAGATAGACTATTATCCTTAATGATTAATTTCTCACTGTAGTCCACAGATTAAAAGACATGGTAGATGAGATAGGATTGATAAGTCATTCAGTCTGGTTAGTAAAAATTTTATGTGTATTTGCATATCTAAAAATATGATCCCATCACTGGAAGACTATGACAAAAACTTCAGGAATCTGCTACTAGAGACCTGAAAAATTCAGGGACAGTTGTGAGGCATGACAAGTTTGACAAGAGAAACTTTCAGTTCAAACTTCATATGGCTTTAACTCACCAGATTAACTCTAAGTAATGCTATAAACATGGCTACTTAAAAGATCTGTTAAACATGCACTGTTTGTATTAAAAAGTAGCCCACAAAATGCTAAGAGGACTTAGCTCTGTGAATGTGGGCTAAGTAGCACTATATTATCTTTTTATTGTAATGTTTATTGATAACCAAAAAAAGGGCATGCTAAAGGATTAATTAATATTTGAAATTGTAGTCCTGTAGCCCAAGAAATCTGTCACTGACATAATAAAATATGTAGGCTTTTGCCACCACTGAAGCCTGAATAATTGTCTAGACTTTTTTTGGCCTCAGCTGACTTTAGGTTGCTTAAGCTGTCATAACATCAAGACTGTATTCTTCCAGTGAAAAACCTCTGACACCATCAACTCTTCACAACCACTTGTACCCACCTGGAGTAAGGCAAGTACCATCAGTCTCAGGACCTAGACAGGCAGTGGAATGTTGAATATAGCACCAGAGAAAAAAAGGCTAGTTGTAGGAAAAGGGTTGCCTCTGTATGATTGTGATAAATTTTGCTGAAGGGGACATTGGAATATGAATTGCATAATTCAGGATGTATTAGTATCATTGCAATAGGACTAATATTAACTGTACTGATATATTTTATATTAGTTGTTGATTGCTCAAGCATTAATGAAGGCAACAGTAAGTTCCTAGATACACATACCCATAACATAATTTTGGATGCAACATGATATGTGGAAATGTAGTTACTATGTTAACACTGAACATTACTATTTGGCACAGCAGATTGTCTCTGGTAGGATCTTCACCCAATTGGATTTTGCCTCTGAGCTTGTAGACATTCTCCCTCCTTTTGATCCAGAGTCATCTTAAAAGTTTATTTATCACTAAGAAATCCATCAGAAATATATTTATCTAAAAATATAATAATGTCAATAGTGCTCTCACTGCCCTTCACACTCACCATCCTTAAATATAATTCGTGTATAGATGGCTTTTCTTATTAGTCTTCTAATTTGTATTATAATAATTACCTTTTGGGGTAACTTATCTTTACAGTACTGATTTAAACTTTGTATAGATGGTCAAAATGTGTAAAGGTAAAACTATTTCATATTAGATATATTCCTGAGTTTGTATGTCCTTTGTTTAGCACACTCATATATTTGGATATATGAACACTAAATGAGTTTTCACTATAACTTAAGCCCTGGTGATTTTTCATGGTATTCCATTTCTGTCATAACTGAGTATACTCTAAGGACTGGCCTATTTAGTTCTTTCAATTTTTAAATGCTTTTATGCCTGATTCTGTGCTTCCCTTTTGCTTGTGTATTATGTTTATTTGCATGCGTTTAATTTTGGTCCAAATTTGGAAGGTTTTTCATGAGACTATAGGTTCACAGGGGTGGAAAGATAAAATTATAGAAACCTTCCAGCTTACTAAGGGTTTGCTCATTTTTTTTCTAAATTTTGTAGAAAACACTATTCAGAATGATTTGGTTTGGAGTTCTTTCTGCAGACTCAAAGCTTACTAATCATGTTCCCTTCTCTTTTGCACTTTCCAAGGGTGCTTTTATGCTTACTTTTTTACTTTACAAGGTGGCAAAATTATTTTTAATTAACAGGTTCTTTGATTCTGTTAGTCTTACAATTTGCAGTTAGAATTATGTTTGCTTCTCTCTGGAGACTCAACATTCATTGTTAAATTAATGAAGACTAAAGACTGCTACTGATGAAAATAATTATTCCTTATTTAAGAAAATAAGCAAGTAAGTAATCATTAACTTCTATAGCATTTTTCCATAATTCATTATATTTATTGATTTTTTTTTAATAGCACACTGAGAGGGTTGAGCGTTTATTTATTTTAAAATGAGTATATCAGTTCTCAGAAGTGGAACTAAAACTTTTGAATTGTTTTGAGTTGTTTGTAGTTTCAAATCCCTGGGGAAAAAAATAATGTTTATATAAAATTTCAAGGAAAGAAACCATAATTTCATATGGTTTTGAACTGTTTTGCTGTATTCAAGGTCAGCTTGTTATCTATTAGGTTGCTTTAGTCTTAAAACTATTCACCTTCATATTAATTGTTCCTGTGTCACTAAGTGGATAGTGCCAATGCTTCTGCTGTTGTCCATAACTCCCAGAGCTTCAGGGAGCAAAAATAGATGCCAATCTTGTAAACATTGTTCAGACTTTTGTATTCAGTGTGGAAACTGTTATATTTTCATTTACTGGCTCTTAAGCAGAAACAGATAATTAAAATATATATAGGAAAATAAGATAAGACCCTAATGAAGAACTACGAAGGATAGTTAAAGCTACATGATGTAGCTGGCATTAAACACTGATTAAGTTTGTTGAGAAAACCAAAGTGAGTTCTGTATATTAGCTTTCAGAGGAACGTATTCTACTGGATTTGCTTAGGTCCTAATTTTTGGCAAAACTCATCCACATTAGCTGAAAACCATTAGCTGTTTTACAGTTAGTTTGTTGAAGTAAATGTGTTAAAGTATACAGGCACACAGACACAGAAAGCTAGAGTAGTGGAGAAGGTAAAAAATATCCATGTTTTAATTCTTATGCAGGCATCTCATAATATTTTTTAAATCTCTGATAATAATTTTAAAGATGATCTTTGTAACCTTTTACCCTATAAATCAGACCTTTGAGGTTTTAATTTTCTCCACTTGAAAGACAGGAAAGGTTAACATCTGGCCCTCTTCAGCTTAAGGAAAATGTGTGCCTTACTGCCTTAGCAAACAGGCTGAACGATCGAGGATGGAATAACTTACTCCATATCACACAGGAGTTATATCTTTAAACATGTACTGGAATTTGGAGGTTCTTTGTTCTGTATTGTAAAGCAGATAACTGCAACATTGTTGATGTCTAGTATATCTTCTGATAAAACCTATCTGAGCCAATGTGTTCACTATTTAAGATACATATTTTGGCTATTTCTCCAGTCATAGCTAAAAATGACCGATGTAGAACAGTGCTATTAAGGAAGCACAACAAAAGTGTGTGTTGTGTAATTTTAGTCTTTGAATTCAGTCGCTGATTTTCAACTTATATATATAATGGAATAGTTGGGGTTTTTTTTTAATAGAGCTGAGATTTTTGTAACTGGTTAGAGAACAATTAAGTCCTTTGAAAACATTAGCATTCACAATGTCACCATTTTTAGAAAATTTCACAGTTTATTCCTTGATACACACTTTTGCTCCATAACATAAAGTCAAATTCAGAATTATGAAATCAGAATTAAATATTTTCATTTTAAAGAAAGTAACAGTTAAGAAAATAACACTTTTTAACCTAGACCTAAAAGAACTACTGATTTATCTTTTTTTCAGAAGAGTTATTTTATATCTCTTAGAATGTTCATTTGTAAGTATCTTTTTGAATATCTGATAACCAAATATCTGACAAATGCTAAGCATTATTTGGAAAACCTCTATTGGATAGGGTATTTTTGTTTTATCTGTGCTATAGGTCATATAGTAGGCCACACATTACCACATACGTGCAGGTCTTGAATTCACTTCAGCAAAGGGCAATAGAACAATTTAACAGTTATGCTGCTTTGTTACAAGTGTTGGCCTTTGCAAAAGAAATTAAAATAAAGGATGCTGTTTTGCTGACAGCATACCACTGAACTTTGAGTACAAGCTAATTTGAACTATTTAATGATACAGTATTTGGATTTTTATTCTTCACTTAAATTTTGCACTTGCATTAATTGCCATGTCCTCCACATACTGTCATCTCCTTTCACCTAGATAATTAGAAGTTTAATTATGATATTTAATATTCTGGAGGCCAGGTCTGGAACTGAAAATAAATAGCAGCAATAACATTGTAAATATTTTTGACCTTTTCTCTGTGCTTTTAAAAATATTTAATAAAAAATCAAGCTTAGGGGACAGGATGCATTACTGATACAATTTCTAGGCTTTACAGAATAGCATTTAAGATGTCTTCTAGAGTTAGATTTAATATTTACTATTTTTTCTTTAAAAAATCTCAAAAAAAAAAGTTATTTTGATTCAGTATTCATGATCAGCAGTAGTTATACACATAATGAAAAGTAGATATTTCAGTAAAATAGCTTCAAATCCTAGCTTTAACATAGTAAACTAAATAGGGTTTTTTGTATCTAATGAAAGCAAGGTTGTGTTTTTTTTCAAGCATAATTGTCACTTGACTGAAATATTTGCCAATCTTCTTTGAAAAGTCAAGGTTTTATCTGTAAATTTTCAACCTTTTTTTTTAAGTTTGAGATTTACATATTTTAGTTAGATTATTTTCTTCAGCTTACCTTAAATCCATTGTTTCTACTATAATATCCTTCTAGGATTACAAATTTAATCTTTTTTACAGTGACCAAGTAAATTGCAACTGAAAATTCTACTCTTCCCAAAGGGAAATGATGCTGTAATTGATTTTGTAACATATATTTGAACACCAAAGGAAGTTATTGGCTTCTATGGTCACTTCTCATTGAGCTAATATTACTGTAAACACATTGATTCCAGGAAAGCTAATTCTGATTTGCATTATTTTACAAAAGATAGCAAGCCAGCAGTTTTACAAAGCCGATGGACTAATGTTGTGAAAAGGCATTCTTCTAACCTCATATTTATTCTACAATTTCATTCTCACTCTCAGTTCTTTCATTCATTCCTCCTTTCTTCAGTTTGTTTTATTTTTCAGAGAAGGAATTTTAATAGGCTGTGTGCTTATGCTAACTGTATTATGATTCATACTGCAAAAAATTGGGCTAATCCTTTCTACTCTGTAGTCGTGACTTTGACCTTTAAGGGATAAAAGTCTTTCAAGCAATAATTAGAGTCTATGTTATAAATCTTTCACTCATTCTAGGAGGAGTGACTGCTCGGTGGAGTGACTAGTGTAATTACATAAATCACTGCCCACAAATGTTCAAACAGTGATTTGCAACCTCATTTTCCAGTATGTACGTTAAGGATGATATACTTTAATGTTAATATTTTTATTTTTACTTGATTTGTATTTGGTTTTCTTAAATTGATTTTTTGTATTTTACTTTTCCAGTGCAGCAGAATGCTGGTTGCTCAATCTGTAAGTATGATCTTGACAACAAATGTCTCATTATTTGCTCTAGAGCTGGCAAATTTTGGTTAAAAAATGCAACACACTAATTAGCTCTTTGATGTGCAGTTTTTAACCTTTGCACACAATGAATTCTTTATTGTCCTTTTAATTATTTTTTCCCCTTACTGCTCCATTATTTGCCAGGAGCAAAGTAACCTCTCCTGTTCTTTGTGAACCCTGTGAAGGACGTAATGATCACATACCACACCACAGCTACTCACTTTCCTAAAACTACCTGCTTTCCTAAGGACTTGCTATTAATATCTTTGATTGCAAATTATCCTAATCAATATACTTTTATTTACCTACAGCCATAATAGAAAACCTGAGTTATAGCCAGACATATGCTCCATCAGACAGACCAAGCGTTTGACTACTGTCTAAGAGTTCAGAGGTAATATCATCTTTTTATGCCTTTATTAGTCAAAACGTGAAATCTTCAGTAAGGGCTACTGTTGCTTGCCTTTGTTAACAATTGCACATTTAAAGTAGAAAGCTATAGTTCATATTAAAAAAATGCATTTGGAAATATATAAATCATCCCATTTTTTCTTATTGCTCTTTGAAATGAAGTGACCTTAGTTTTAAAATTATTCACAGAAATTTTCCCAAAAGGAATATTCAAACATCGTAAAGTTTCAAGGCTTTATAGACATCTTTTGAAACTCACTGCCCTATAACGCCACTTATGTATTTCAGTGTTAGTCAGCATTCTTCAGAAATAAATTAAATATTCTGGGAAACAAATGAAAATAGAAAAGCTGTTCATAACAATTTGTCCTCATAAACACATCAGAAATGTTTCCTGTATCCTTTTGGTACTCAATAATTATACTTGGGCAGTTGTGGTCTTTGATCCCATATTGTCTACACAAAACCAGCAAGTCGTGCTTAGAAGAACCAGTGTGGAGATTTCCACAGATACTGGATACTTCTGCTTATAGAAATTTCTTCCTGCCATCCTGCGTACGTAGCATGTGGACCATTTGGGTATCAAAAAAAATAAGGGGTGGAGATGATCGAAAATTTTTGACTTAACTGACTATATGGTTTAATTTAAGTAATGTTCTTATAAAATACTTGTTTGTAAGTTGTTTTCAGAAGTCAGTAACTTCTAGTCCTTTTTGTCAGAGAAAAACATCTGAGGGCAATATTTGTGTTCTAATGGACTACAAACTACCTTTCTGGATTTACTCTGACATCTTTCAAAGTGGCAGGTTCTACCCGAGGGCTGGTCATCCCTGTCCATTAGTTATATATGGAATGTGAATTATAAACTTATGCTATAGGTATCATTATTAGTTTCATAAAACGAATTTTACAAAACACTCACAGAAAACCATTAGTAGATATACAAATCTTACTGATCCTCTAAGCAATTTTCATGATCTCACTAAACTATTTAAACGTAAAGAAGGAAAAAATATTTCAAATTAAATGATCCAACTTTTAACTTAAAAAAAAAATAACCTACACTGCAAAACAGAGAAACAAGGATATATTTTGTCTTATAATTTCTAAGGTTAATATTACACACATTAAATTGCAAGGAGAAAATACATTATACTCCCTAAACACTGTTTCATCTCTGAAAATAATGTCCTAGGGACCAGCTAGAAATCATTGTTCTTTAAAAAACATCAGCAATACCAAAATGAGGTAATCAGGAAAAAGTACAGTGAACTAAAGAAGGGAATATTCATTATCTAGTAATTTGGGGGTTTATTTAGCAATAACCCTAACAATGAAATATTATGACTGCAAGAACTCTGTAAATACAGATTCATATAGTGTATACTTTATTTTATATATTATGAATATTTAATTGAAAATTATTGCCCAAGTCTTTTATTAGGAAAAATGCATATTCTAGAGATCCATGTGTCAAAGATATTTTTTCTCATTACTCTCTCTCTATATATATAATTAAAATTATGTTAAAATATTGTTACTCTTCTGGCTTTAAAAACAAAATTGCTATGAAATATGAGATAAGAGAACAATTTTTTCTTATTGCCACTTTTACTTGAACACTTCTATGCTCTCCAAATTATAGGTAATTTTGTTACTCTCTAGAAATACTACAGCGGAATGGAATATTTAATACAAATAAACCAACAAAAAGCAGCCAAAATACACATTTACTTACAGATTTACTTAATATTTTTGCTGCTGAAGCTCATAAATAATTACATTTACTATGCTAAATTTACACCATCTGCATAGTTATGATCTGAATCTTTCATGAAATGATTGGGAGGAAAACAATTTTACTTTCAGACTGAACTGGTTTTAACAAATATATAATACATTTAAGAAATATATAGAAATTTTCTATACTGATCATGTCTCTTTTTTCCCTTTCATTTAGAACTATTTCTGAAAATCAACATACAAGAAGCAAGGACTGACAAAAACAGAGAATGGGAAGTAAAAAAGGGTAAGGAAGTGTGATTCCAAATTCTTGCACACTTTTTAATTTTAAATTAAATATAAAAAAATATTTTAACAAGAGTTAAATAAAGTTTAAGACAAAGTCTGGGGTTTTCTCTCAGAAATTAGAAAATCTATGATGATTTTTTTCAGCACTATTTTACTGGGTTTGTGGCAAGGTTTTGGTTGTGGGGGTGGGAAATGTGGAAGGGCTGAAAACACTGGAGCCTGCCCCCATATCTGACACAGACACACCCAATCAGCTCAATGATGGACCATCTGTTGACTAAAGCTGAGTCATCTGCAATGTTGGTTGCACCTCTTTAATAACATATTTAGCAAAGGATAAAAATGCTGTGCAACGGGAGCTGGGAGAGAGAAGTGAGAATATGCGAGAGACAAGTAGTCTGAGACCAAGGTCAGAGAAGAAGGAGGGATACTCCAGGCACCAATCTGTGGAGACAGTCATAATGATGAGATTGCCCCTCCGCACTTCATGGAAGTTCAGGTTCCAGCAGATGTTGAAATGGATGTGCCCTGAAAGAAACTGAAGCCATTGGAGAGCCTGCACTGGAGAAGGCTTCTGGCAGGACCTGTAGCTCATGGAGACTCCCATCAAGATTGACATTAGAGCTGTTTCTTCCTGAATGACTGTACCCCATGGAAAGGACCCATGCTGGAGCAGTTCTTGAATAACTGCAGCCCCATAGGAAGGAACTACCTTGGAGGATTTCATGAAGGACTGTATCCTGTGGGAAAGACCCTACACTGGAGCAGGAGAAAGGCAGAAGAGAAAGAGGGGGAAGAGAAGGCAGAGACAACATATTATGGACTGATTGCAATCTCCACTCCCCTGTACATCTCCATCCACCTGCGGAGAGGAGGTAGAAGAGTTGAGCCTGGGAAGTAGGAAGGGAAGGTGGCTTTAAATTTGTTATTTCTCATTGTCCTACTCTGTTTAATTGGCAAAAATTTAAATTAATTTCCCCACATAGATTTTGGTTTGCCTAGGGAAGTAATTTTTAAGTGATTTCCCTGTTCTTATCTTGACCCACAAGTTTTTTTGTCATATTTTCTCTGTGTCCTGTTGAGCACAGGTAGTGTTTTGGAGCACATGAGGGAAGAGCATGTGATCCGGGACAGCCAGCACGGCTTCACCAAGGGAAGGTCGTGCCTCACCAATCTGGTGACTTTCTATGATGGAGTGACAGCGTCGGTAGATAAAGGGAAGGCAACCGATGTCATCTACCTGGACTTGTGCAAGGCCTTTGACACAGTCCCCCACCACATCCTTATCTCTAAATTGGAGAGATGTGGATTTGATGGGTGGACCATCCAGTGGATAAGAAACTGGTTAACAGACCGAAGCCAAAGGGTGGTGGTCAATGGGTCTATGTCCAGGTGGAGGCCGGTGACAAGCGGTGTCCCCCAGGGGTCTGTCTTGGGACCGGTGCTCTTTAACATCTTTATCAATGACATCGATGATGGAATTGAGTGCACCCTCAGCAAGTTTGCAGATGACACCAAGCTGAGTGGTGTGGTTGACACCCTAGAAGGAAAGGAAGCCATCCAGAGGGACCTTGACAGGCTGGAAAGATGGGCCCGGGGGAACCTAATGAGGTTCAACACTGCCAAGTGTAAGGTGTTGCACTTGGGTCGGAAGAATCCCAGACATAGATACAGACTGGGAGAAGAGCTTCTTGAGAGTAGCCCTGCTGAGAAGGACTTGGGGATTGTGGTGGACGAGAGACTTAACATGAGCCAGCAGTGTGCTCTTGCAGCTCGCAAGGCCAATGGGATCCTGGGCTCCATTAGAAGAGGGGTGGCCAGCAGGGACAGGGAGGTGATTGTCCCTCTCTACTCTGCCCTCGTGAGGCCCCATCTGGAGTACTGTGTCCAGATCTGGGGCCCCCAATACAAGAAAGATGTGGAACTGTTGGAGAGGGTTCAGAGGAGGGCCACAAGGATGATTAGAGGGCTGGAGCACCTGCCCTACAAAGAAAGGCTGAGGGAGCTGGGCTTGTTCAGCCTGGAGAAGAGAAGGCTGCGGGGGACCTCATTGCAGCCTTCCAGTACCTGAAGGGATCTTATAAGCAGGAGGGGATTAAACTTTTTAAAAGGGTAGATAATGGCAGGACAAGGGGGAATGGACTAAAGCTAAAGGAGGGTAGGTTTAGATTAGATATTAGGGGGAAGTTTTTTACAGAAAGAGTGGTGAGGTGCTGGAACAGGCTGCCCAGAGAAGTAGTGGATGCCCCGTCCCTGGAAGTGTTCAAGGCCAGGTTGGATGGGGCCCTGGGCAACCTTGTGTAGATCCAGACCTGGAGGTTGGTGGCCCTGCCTGTGTCAGGGGGGTTGGAGCTCTATGATCCATGGGGTCCCTTCCAACCCAGACCATTCTATGATTCTATGATAGAGGCAGTGGTAGGCACCAGGTGTCCTGCCAAGGTCAATGCACTACAGCTATGAACCAGTTCTATTTTATATGTTTTCCATTAAAGAAATTAATGCTTATTAAAAAAGTAATAACTTTCTACCTATAGCTAGAAAAAATAATGGTAATTTTCTTCTGATGCCTTCTATGCTACAGAAAAACATGACTTTAGCATCAAATTTGAACATAACCTGACCAAATAATACAGCAGAATGAAAAGACATTGCTACTATTGTGAAGGGAAGTAAGTAAAGAATTTTAGTCATTAACGGAAGAAAGACATCCTAAATTTTTATCCATTGGTTTAATGAAACATAATTCATAACCTCTCTGAAATTGCTATAATTACTGAAGGAACAAAGCATAGCAGTTGATAGTATGATTCAATATGATGGCAATAGTCAAAGTGATAACAATTAGGGAAACAGTGTGGAATATGGAAAGATTCATTTCTAAATCACATAGGTCACAATAAAATTTAGAACAATTCCAAATGTAGCACAAAATCCTAAAAAGAGTTTTAGCAGAACTGGCTTGTGATGTTCTTTGGAGCACTGTGTTTGTAATCACTGTCAGTATTTTACTTTCCTCTTCTAACTTGTTGTAATCCTTTAGCCATGGCATTCTTACTTTTGGGTATTTCTATGATTATTAATTGGGTTACAATTCACAACTACTATTTTTCATGTCTTCTTTCCCATCTTTCTAAACATTCTCTTTTCAGTATGAAATGTGAAATGCCTCAATCTGGAGTCTCTACACTTTAAGAAAACTAATTTACAAGACCAAAAGATTGTTTCACTTATGTCACCAAGAAATCTAGATAATTCCTCATTTTTCATGTGCTCTTGTTTATAGAAGTTAGATAACTTAAGTAAAAGGACAATCAAGGCATTTCAGTAAAGAAGAAGCCTTCACATGAAACATTAAAGTCTAGGGAAAGGAAATGTAGAGAGTTAGTTTCATAAAAAATTTGGATAAAGGTCACATGTACTAAAGTAAGTTAAAGGATTCATGTGGTGAGGAATGAAACCAATGGAAATGGCTGAATTTCAGCCATTTGGGAATCCGATGGAACAAGAAACAGTAATTTAAGAGCTGCTCATGACTTTCTCACAAGAAACACATAAAAGTAAGTGTGTATGTATATATATGTATGGTCTGAAAGGATTGATTTAGTACACCTAGGAACACTGCGATCATAGAACATATTTAGTTTAAGGTGGTCATACTGACAGGCGTTTGTCTGTGATACATTTTATGGTCCAATAACTGACACATTTGGAGGCTGAAACCCATTAGGCATATTACTACCATTTTGATTATTCACAGACTCTTCAGTGATGCATGTTTCCATATCTGTAACTACCTCATGCAGGTTTCTTATCATTTACATAGAAATTGAAGCTGAACAGCATATAAGTAGAAGTGTTATGAGACATTCCTTGTTTTATTTCTGTCACAGCTGTTTAATGACTTGTATTATTTTCTTATTTTACATAGATGATCTAGTTCTGCTTTCTTTATCTCCACTGAGCCTGCAGCAATCTCTGGAAGTTTTTCTTATAACTTAGATTCATTGAGAATTATAAGAACAAAGTTAGTGTCTTCAACTTTTCTAGAATTAGTCACGTATAAGCCTTAGCAGTAAGGTGCAACCAAGTGTCTGAGGAAAAGGTATGTTAACAAAAGAAAACAGATATTTCTTTTAATTTTAGAAAAGAATAGTTTCTTCTTCATGGAGTTGATTCATAGAGTGGGTAACTTCCTAACTTTGCCATCTACATTATTTCTGATATTTCCTTTTATGTGTTGAACAGGCTCACAGGAAAAAAGTAAAGTGATGCCTTCTTGAATTTTGACTAACTTCCATATCCATAATTAATATTGTATGCTTCTATCTTAGGTTTTTGTGTTCAATACTATTTCTTCAACTAGCATGAAGTAGTTGCAATTTGAAAAAATAAATTAGTTTTTTATTATGTACTCTCATACCAAAAATTGGTACTAAGTAAGATGTGTAGTTATTAAAATAAACTATTGCCTAAATTACTTGATGGGGTCAATACGTGAAAAATACTTTGCTAAAGATAAGTTTGAATTACCTGGTTTTTGCATCTTTTCTTATTTCAGTTGTTTGGCAACTCTACATGTTTCCTTGTTCTGTTTTACTCTTATGTTGAAAAATCCTCCTCATGTTTTTTTATATGAAAAGAAAGTCATGTTATGAAGAAGAGAGGACCAAAAAAGCTTATGAGCTGTAAACTGTTATTTATCAGTATGTTAACGTACACTGGTACAACAAATAAAAAATATGCATCACTTCACTACCAGATAATTATTAAACATTCTAGGCTTTCATGTTACAGTAAGGAGAAATTACAGAAGAACTCAAGACACATATTGAGAATTTCCTTGTTCATGCTGATAAAAATTCACTGTGAAGACATGGGAAAATGTCTTTATTAAATTTTAATGAATATTACTTGTGACCTTTTTTGCTCAGTGTGCCTGCCTGAAAGCATAAAATTAAGTCAAAGTAAGCCTTATGTGTGTTTAAAAGACAAACAAAACCTACTAACAAAGTAAAAGACAAAAGTAAAGTGATGGCCCATGTAGCTTTTAACTATGGATAGAGTTTTTCTAGCTCCTACTCACCTAAGAACGTTGTTCTGCAAATGCTGAGATGTGAGATCAAAATTCATCAGTCTATTGAAAGTCTGAGGTATTTGAGAAAAACTGAGCATGGTGCAAATTAGGCAGGGACGTTTTCCCAACAAAAACCCCTAAGATCTAAAAGAGTTATACATGAAAGTCTAAGTTTATCTAAAGTAACGATATTACAGAGAAAATGTATTTTAAAATTTTAAACAATAATAATTTCTACTTTGTGGAACACTGCCATTTTGAGTAGTTATTTTAAAGGGTGGAATACAAGTCTCAAACAAGAAGAAAGAATGGGAGGAAAAAGGGGGCACAGAAGAGCTCTCCAGGGAAAGCTTATTCTGGCCTTTCAAAATTTAAAGAGCAGATGGACAGAGACTTTTTACTAAGGCATGTACTGACCGGACAAGGAACACCAGTTTTAAACTGAAAGAGGGTAGGTTTAGATGAGAAATAAGGAAGAAATTTGTTATGACAAGAATGGGAACAGTTTGTACAGAGAAATAGTGGATGCCATCTCCCTGGGAGTGTTCAAGGTTAGATTAGATGAGTCTGTGAGCAGCTTGATCTAGTGAAAAATGTCCCTGCCAGTGGCTAGATTTCAAGGTCCCTTCCAACACCTAACATTCTATAATTCTGTGATTCCTTGATCTCTTTCAACTCTAATCATTCTATGATTTTGATTAGGCTTTTAACATTCCAAATAGATTGGCAATGGTCTTTTCTCTGTATGAGCAGCCTTTTCCCTTTCCTTCAGAAAAGAAATCTTTGACTACAGTGAAAGTCAAATAAGGGTGAAATTTAGGTAGTTATATTATTACATTCCTAATATATACTTTAAACCAGACATCAGTGCCAAAAATTAACATGCCTTTAGATTTTGGACCAACTTAGAATTTTACTTAAGATCGGATCAAATTAACACTGCCTTTATTTTATGCTTTGGTTTTATCTCATTCTGTAGAATGATGTGCAATCTGCTTCTCAAATAATCTTTGAATTTGTTTAACTGTTTCAATGCTATGACAGGCAATTTGACCTTTTTTTTTTTTTTCCATTTCTTCCAACGACTGTGGAGTACAGCGAAGTCCATTACTAAATGCAGGATTTATTGCACAGCAAAACCATTGCTTGCACATTTCCAGTCTTTTAAGCAAATCCCTGACTTCAGTTTCAGCTGAAGTACATAGCATTCTCCCTTTAAAGACAAAAGTACTCTCATTAATACATTCAGGTTCCTCTAGTTGGCTGCCATCTTCCACATAAGGAAAAATGGTCAGTCTTGGAGGTCACGACTACAATCTTTACCACATCTACATTATCTGATTGTGAAAACAGGTGAAATTCCTTCTTCAAGGACAGTATTTTTGTGACAATACTTTAAAGGCAAATTCTTTTAAAAAAAAAGACCAGGTTAATATGAAGAGGCTTTTCATAGGAATTACATGGCATTTTTGCTCAGAAGAATTTATCAGCTTACGGGTGCTTAGAATTAGTTAAATGCATAGCTAATCTTTTAACCCTTATACATATTTAAAGAGCAATATGGAAATTAAGCCATAGAACTTTCTCTGATCATAGTATGAGTTATGTGTCAAAAACTGTGTGAGCCAGTAGATATTAGCTGCTATTATTTAAATAAGGAAAGGGTTTTCATTAGCTTTGTTTTACTTGACTTAAGTTGTGAGAGCAGTTTCTCAAATTGACTAGGTGTCTGTGGGAGGGTTGCTTTACATTTACTTCTCTTTTTGAGGGACAACCACAATTTTGTATGGAGATCACTAATAAGCATCTATCCTCTGTAAAATCTTCATGACTCTAATGCAGTGATATATTGCGGAGAAATACGGGCCTTGTACAGTTGTGGAAGCCCTGAGAATGGGAGACCCAGGACTGGGTGTAGATGGACACAAGCATGGAATAACACAAGGTAGGGCAGAAGCAGATAATAATAGAATTTTACTTAAACATGTATAAATTCCTGGAAGGATTAAGTCTTATATTTCACGTAAATATTACAAAAATTTAAATCCATATTATAGGTGTTATATCTGAATAGCATTGTTGTTGAGTAATATGCTGTCTTAGAAGAAAAAATAACCGAAAACCTGAGTCCATGACAGTCTGTAAAAAGTTTTTTATAAAATCACATAATTAATTAAATAATGCTTTCTGTGTTTAAAAAAAAGAGTTATCTGAATCTCAAAAAAATGCAGCCATACATGATTTTAGTTAAAGATACAGAATCACAGTATTGTAGGGGTTGGAAGTGACCTCAAGAGACCATTGAGTCCTACCCCAACATGTGTAACAGTTTTCCTTAGTTGCCTGGACCTGCTGAGACAGAAATGATTCTTTTAATTTAGTCTTTTGATAATGTATATCAGTGTTTGGTAATTTTTACATAATGTATTTGGACATTTTCACATACTCTCATAGAAAATGTTTATTTTATATTTGGGAACACATTGGTTGAAATGAAGCAAGGACTTGTGTGGAGAGCAAATAATTAAGGGGGATGGGAACAAGAAGAAACTTAGGATGGATCACAGTATAAAAAAAGAGGTCATCTCAGATATACAGTACCACTGGCCTAAAGAAAGGAGAAGTGTATGCACTTGATGAGAAGCAAATCCTTATCTTTCTAACATTTCATTTTTGGCCTTCAATATTTCTTTCCCAATAGAAAAATTAAATAGAAATACAAAAAAATACAATTTTCACCTTAAAAAAAATCACATTCCTTAATAAAAATAACACATAATGGTAATTACAAAACAACCATTTTCCATCTGCTGGGATTTCTACTTTCTATTTTCTGGAAAATAAGTATGGTGTCTTTATTGCTTCTTCTGAAAACTTCTGACTTTAGTTGTGAAATAATTTTCATTAATGTTTTTCATAAAATGTTAATAGATGTGTTCACAAAATTCTCATCCTACATGAGTCAATCAATATTTTTTCACTTAATTCATTGCAAAGATAATTTCTGACTTATTCATCATCTTTCATGCTGGCCACTGCATTATTTAGATATTCCTCCAGCCTCTAAAACATCTTTATCCTCTTATGTTATGGATAAATTAAAACTGGATTGTATTAATAAAAATATCATCATTATCAAAATATCATCAACAAATTTCATCCTGTATCCACGTTCAGTTTCATTCTGATTTTCTTGTTAATCACATAGACTTTTTCAAATATGCAGTGGGCATAGAGGTTTGCCACTGGACTATATTTTGACTCCAAAATATTGGATCTGGTTTTTTAAAGTAAATGTAATGTGTTGAACTTGGCTGCTGCCAGGTGTCCACCAAGCTGCTTTCTCACTCCCAAAACTCAGTAGGATGAGGGAGAAAAGAAAATGAAAAATTTGTGGGTTCATGTGGCACAGGGCCTGAAAGGGTCAAGCAGAAATTCTAGCACTCTGCGGCTGTCGGAGGCAGACGTGCTGGTTTGTTGGACACAAACCTTGGGAGAGTTAAAATAACAAAGAAGAGCTGATTGATAACGGACGAAAGAATGTTGGGCAACTAGACATCTTTACACCAGAAGTGCATAATAGGACCAGGTCAGCCTTGAAGGGGAGAACGAAACATGCTTTAAGAAACAAAAACAGAATATGTGTAAAAGTTGTGTGATTAAGCCTAAGTTGCTTTTTCTAATAATGTTCGAAAGTGTTTTTGAACCAATCAGCAAATAGTAAATGTAAGAAAGGCTTCTGCACTCCAATGAAACTAAGGCCCACATGGGCTTAGCAAGGTATATGAACTTGTGATTTGCTACAATAAAACGACGTTAGCTTGCATCAAGCTGTGTCCCGTCTCTTAATCGCAGCAGGTTCAGATAAAGGCAATTTAAGGAAAGGAAGAAAAGACTCCACAAAGAAGGGAAAGATTTATTCTCTACTTCCCATCAGCAGGTGAGGTCCAGACACTTCCAGAGCAGCAGGGCCTCAGTACACATTGCTATTTCTTCACAGTACCTTAATAACAAGTGTCATCCCTCCTCCTCCTTTCACCCAGCTTTTATTCCTGTCCATGACATCATAAGGTATGGGATTTTCCTTTGGTTAGTTTGTGTCAGCCATCTCAACCATGTCTCCTCCCAACCTCTTGCCAAACCCCAGGGGACTGACCTTCACTGGAAAGGTTGGAAGCACAACTTTGATGCTGTGCAAGTACTGCTCAGCAACAGCAGAAACATTGGGGTGTGTCCTGAATCTGTCAGGGTAAGACTAATTTTGTCCTAGCAGCTGGTGTAGTGTTGCGTTTTGGATTTAGAATGAAGCTAATGTTCATTACACACTGATGTTTTTAGTAGGTGCCAAGCAGTCAAGGACTTTTCAGGTTCTCATACTGGCTTGACAACAAAAAGGTGGGGAGTGCTTAAGGAGCTGGAAGGGGACACAGCCAGGACAGGTGACCCAAACTGACCAAAGGGATATTCCACATCATACATTATGTTCCATATATAACTGTGGGGATGGGTGGGGATGTAGGTTGGCTTGGGATCTTGCAGAACTTTGACTTTTGGGTAGTAAGAAATCATGCTCGTCATCACTTATTGTTGGTTTTGGTCCTATTAAATTGTCTTGATCTCAGCCCACACATTGGTGTGGGTTTTTTTAATTTTACATTTCCGGTTATCTTTCCCACCCCACTGGGAGTGGGGAGTGAATGAATGGCTGTGTGGTTGTTTTAGCTGCCTGGTGGATTAAACCACAACAGTGTGTTATCAACAAATAAAAGCACAACATTAGATCTGCTGCTGTAGGGAAAATTAACTCCATCCTGGTCAGATCAAATACTATATCTACCCCTTATTTCATACCATTTACCCAGTTCCCACATAATTTGATACATTTACATATATTCTGACCATCAGATTATATGTTTCTCATTCCTGAAATTTCCTCTAACCAATACTTAAAAATTATGCTACATACTTAATCCATCATTATATACAATCTATTCACATTTTAAATTAAACTAAGGAAGTTCTTAAAAACATATTATATGCTGATAAAGGACTATGATAATGAACAGTCCTGAGACATCAGATTAGAGTAACTGTTCCACATTTTGAAATATGGCTTTAATAGGGATAAATCAGGGTTCCTTTGTGTGTAGGATGTACAAAACTGCTCTTGACAGCTGCCTATTTAAATTTTGTGAAGCCAAGATGAGCTATCTAAGGCATATTTAGAATAACATAAATATAGGAACCTAAGATATCTAATTACACTCCGTCTCTCCTACACTTTCAGGTTTAACTATATGAGTAAGTATTCAGATGCCTAAATGTTTTTCCCGCTTTCAGTCATAATGAAACTGATTATGCCAGTTAGCAGCATGTTTTATTTTCCTAGTGTGTACAAATGACTAATGACATTCTCCTATCATAAATTCTTCTCTCTGGGATGTCAAAGTCTGATCCTTGAGGCATCATATATTGGTGAACCTGGGAGGCCACATAAAGCTCAGTCACAGACTACATGAACCAGTCACTCATATGAGGACCTCCAACCTTGTTCCTATAAAAATGGAATGGAGCCTTACTTATATTATTGAACTGCAGTATCTCATGTAATTCCATGTATATAGGAGTATTTAGGTATTGGGTAGTATTAGGGTCGTTCTAATTATCTCTACTGGAAATATGTCATGACTACTACAGGATTTTTTTTCCAAGAGGAAAGTAACAAAGCTGTGTGTAGCTTGCCCATATGTATTTGTACAAGGAAGACCAGAGGTCACAATAATAAGTAGCAAACACCTACAAAATACTTTTTATTTCATTTCACTTTCGTTTCCATTTTGGCATCTAAATTATTACCTGAACAGAAGTGAACGTCTACAAACCTACATCTGAGTGTGTTGAGCAGACTTTTTACACTCAGCAGAGAAAAGCTGGTAATTTTATAATGTTAACCTTCCCATCCAAGAGCAAATGTTTAAATCAGATGGTTTACTCATTTGAAAGTGTGACCTTCTCTTCTCTGCAATGAGAATACAAACATTTGATTCAGAAGACAGATGAAGTTAAAGCAAAATTATTCCTAAGAGATTAAATTTATTATTTGAAAATGACATTCTAACTATATATACCTTTAATGGGACAGAATTTGGTGTATAATTCCATTTTAACTGAGATATCTAAAGCTGTGTGACTGGTATTTTTGAGTGAGTAAGAATGATCCTGTTGACCAAAATATTTTCCTTCCTACAGGATGAGAAGTGCCTAAACTCATAAACAATTGTGCTATTTCCAGTTTCCTCTGATTATGTGTATTTTTCTATAGGTTTTTCCTTCTAGTACATATAAGGGAAGATACTGGCAGCATCCCGTTAACAGTAGAATCCGTATTAGTTATTATATCTATATAAAGAGTGATATTAATATATATACATAGAAAGCTATTCATATATACATTGTAAATATGTGTTACACGTCAGGAAGTTCTGCTTATAAAAGCAATTCTACAAGTTAACTAAAGGTCCATGTGTGACGGAAAGACACTCGAGTTCAGGGTTTAAAAAATAAAATTAAAAAAACCCCTCACTGTTACCGCCCGCGGGCAATTCACAAGGTTCAATATTGCAACCACAGCAGATTCACAGAACACACTGTCACCAGCGCACTAAATACTACACGTGTGTACTAACACACCCGAGACTACAAACTTAAAGCATAGCAAATATTCACTTACCCATCTCTCTGGTAAGCGTTCTCAGTAAGTTACCTCAGCCAGCAACCCGGCCAAGGGGGAAGAATCTCCTCGCAGAGTTGGACAAGCGGCTCCCTTTTCAGACTGAATCCAAGGGGTTTTGACTTTTTGTCTGATGTGACAGTGGGCAGGGCTGTGCCCTAGTGGACAATGCCACCTTCCATGTTTGTCATTAGCAGTGTCTCCCCTTATCTGTTGCATATCTTTGCATTGTCTGGGCCCATTAAAGCCAAATGGGGACCTTCTGGCTTTCCTTTATCTTACTGCTAGGCAGCTGAATAGTGGCTTGATTGGGACTCAGGGCATAGTGTTTGTTGAAGGAGTTCCAAGGCTCAGCCCAGGTTTCAGTTGTTACGTTATTCAGCACTGCCCCTTTAGTCTCATTTTGCAGGACAACACAAGTCTGAGCTGTCTACATAACTCCCCATGAGCTGTCTCTGCTGAGATGGGGCCCCAAGGCAACCCAAGGCTGAGTCGCTTTACAACCCCCCATGAGTCACCTGATGGGCTAGACATTGACGAAACCTGTTCGCAGAATGCTGAAGCAGATGATCCTTATACCTTATAGTTTAGATTCTATCTAAACAGTAGCCAAAAAAAAAGTCATTTCACAAGTTTATAAGAACAAAAAAACCCTTTTGGCCACATAATTCTAGCATGGTCTCTGAGAAATCCTGAGGCAGAGGTTGAAAGTTTGGTTTCTTTTTTAAGGTGAATTTGGATTGAACAGATAGAAACTCACTCTACATATGATACAATAAATAACCAAATAAATAAATAAAGCTGTGTTACTGATGGATCATAGAATCACAGAGTCATAGAATCATAGAATGGCATGGGTTGGAAAGGACCCCAAGGATCATAGAGTTCCAACCCACCTGCCACAGGCAGGGCCACCAACCTACAGTTCTGGATCTACACAAGGTTGCCCAGGGCCCCATCCAACCTGGCCTTGAACACCTACAGGGATGGGGCATCTACCACCTCTCTGGCCAGCCTGTTCCAGCACCTCACCACTCTCTCTGTAAAAAACTTCTCCCTAATATCTAATCTAAACCTTCCCTCCTTTAGCCTTAATCCATTCCCCCTTGTCCTGCCATTATCTACCCTTTTAAAAAGTAGATTACCCTCCTGTATTTAGTTAGTTAGTTAGTTCAGAGTTTGCACAGTAGTTTCTTTGATTGGAATTAAGGTTGCATAATAAGTGACCTAATATGAGGGGGAGGGGTATGGAATAAACAAGCAGCACATCATGTGTCCAGAGGTAGTATGAATGTGAGAGCATGATGTGGGGAAAGGTGTTTAGGCATGCTCAGTAGGAGAAACTGAAAGAGAGATGTACATGCCATTATCTCTCTTGGTTCATACAGAAGTAAAGTGAAACTTGGGTAGTCAGAGGCTAGTGTTTTTGGAAGAGTCAAAGGATGAGGGATTAATTTATGAAACTTTTGAATTGGAGAATCACAGAATAAGGCAAACTCTGGAAATCATTTATTGCAACCCCGCTGTGCATAGCAGGGTCAACTAGAACACCTTACACAAGACCTTGATATGGCTGTGAACTACAACACTTTTCTGGATGTATTTGTACTTGCAATTGTCTATGTTAAATTTCCCTTGTTACTGTTTTGGTTAGTCTCTGTTCGTCAGAACATTTCTGTGACCTACCAGTGTTTTGTAGTCATGAATAACTGACTTGATTTTGTGTTGCTTAGTGATACTATCATCTTATTATTTTTATTGTGTTTTATATAATCATTATATCTGTTGTGACATTTACTTGCAGGAAATGTGAATAAGAAAAAGGATATTTTTTTTTGTCGTGGTAATTATTTTTGAATTATTACTAGGGGTGACTCCTTGATTGGAAAGATGCTGCAATCTGTTTTATTTACTTTCCAATAAATGACTAATAAACAAATCAACAGGACATTATTCTTGAATTTCTGTCATGCACTTAACATTTATACCAACTCTGTGTGAGTGTGTGTCTGTGTGTGTTGTGATTAGTATATAATCCAGAAATCGCTCAGTTTTGTTTTAGGGAATCAGAACATATACAAGGGTAAGGGGAAAACAAGAGTGGGCTGCTCCACGAGGACAGGAAAGCCAGAAACCAAGGTGAGGTCCCCCCAACATCAGCCAGGCCAGGACACCAAGGCTGATTTCCACTGTTCCCATGATGTGGACAGGGCCTACCACAGTCTGAGCAAGGCAAGGTATGAGTTGGGGGGAGGGTCCATCCAAGAAGGCCATTCAGTAATGTGATATATGTCCCTCTGATTCGTGTTAATATGCAATAATGTTGGGGGAATAATGACAGACCCTTGTATGGTCATGGGCCCGGGAGGGACAGTTTAAGATTTTGCGTGTCCTGAATGAAGTATGTTGAAGCAACAAACCGTGTAAAGGATGTGCAAATCTTTGCCTAAAGGACCACAATGTAGCACATTGTGTGCATTGTGATACCTTAGGAGAAACAATTTGCCTCTGAAAAGAAGCTGATCAACCAAAGAAGGGGAGAGGCGCCCTGAACCTGCAGAACCATCTGCCCGTCATTAGCAAGACAAAAGTTACAGGATGTCCTGGGGGGGGTGAGGGGGGGGTGTTACCTGGCCGGCACTCCAGCATGTCAGTTTAAGATGTATATGGTTATGTCCTGTGGGGCTCGCCTAGCAGCACTCCAGTCTGTTAGTTTAAGCCTGTGGGCTGTGCTATCCCTGGAAGGTATATAAGCCAAGGACTGGGACTGTTCCGTGTGCGTCTTGGTGGGCCGGAGACTCCCGGCGCACCCGGTGCTGACTGTGCACCCCAGCACCGTTTGCTTGCTTTTATTCGTTTAATAAATTGTTCAGTTTGGTTAAAATCCTGTTTGGGACCAAGTAATTTATAACAAGTAAGTAAGAGTAGCCAAAGTTGAACACAGGGACACCTAAGATACAGCTCAAGAGTGTGGGCAGGGGTGTGCCTTCCAGGTGGGGCTGGTCAGGACAGTAAAGGTCTATTAATTAAATTAATCTTGCAATATGTGTAAATGTAAATTCTGTGACAGGACAAAAAAAAACCACAACCCAAAACAAAACCAACAAACCCACATCAAACAAACAAGCAAACAAACAATTTCCATGCCAGGACAAAAAACCAAAAAAAACCACAAACCCACATCAAACAAACAAACACACACACCAAAACAACAACAACAATAACAACCAAATAAATTTCATCATATTTGTTTAGACATAAACTTCTGGTTTTATGGATTTGTCAATATTTGTAAAATTACCCAGGTATGAGCAAAACTAAAGCAGTTAAATACAAAGTTAAATGTAAGTCCCACCCCCCTACCCCCTGCCCCCCCCAATATTATTTAAGTAATAGCCTTTTTTTTTCCATAACTATAATTTTACCTGTATGCATTTAAATTTGTCCTCATATTACAAAGGAAGGAACAGGGATACATGCATCATTTATAAATACCCTCATGAGGTATTCAAATTGTGCACTGGTAAGCACCAAGATAAAATCTTGGAAAGGCAGCTAAGTGGCTATACAGATGGATTATGAGTTCAAAAAGAGCTGGAACGCTAAAAGGAAGCTTGACCTTGAGGGAAATGAAGAAAAAGTATGAATAGCACCACTCATATTTCAAGTGTGTGCACAGTGCCAAACATAATTGTAGAAAGGCACCACATGATGGCTAATGAGGGATATTATAGGTACAACAAAGGTTGATGGGGTTAGGACAGAGGTTCCCAAACTGCAGTGAATGCACTACCAGGGAAAGCAAGACTTCAAAGGCCTGTATAGCTGAGAGCTGCTTTTGCCCCTGAATATCTGATATTACTGCTTCCAACTGCAGTATAATGACAACTGTTGCTGATAGCTGTACTTGACAAAAAAAGTTTGCAGATGACAAGCTCAATAAACACTTGTTACCTGACTTTAACAAAACATTCAAGAGAAAAATGGTAGAACATTTTCTTATTTCACAACAATAAAATATCAGCATTTCTTTTCTCACCCCAGCTAGTTCTGCAGTAAGCCAATTTCTGAAGGACATCTGTCCATAAATACTAGATACTTATGTTCTCAGCATTTGTTGTTCTGTGTATGAAGTGCATAAATCTGTCAGCCCACAGTATGATCTTATATTAAAAATGTGAAAAAAAACTTTTAGTAATGAATTGCAAAGACCATATTTAATTTTCTGCCATATGTATGCTGTTGATGGCCATACCTGTCTTAAAAGATCAGATCTGAAAGCCCAAACAAAGGCTTATACAGCTGGAAGTGGGCTGTTCTATAGTTTTCAAACAGTCATTGGTCCAGTAAAATGTATTATTGTTCCTCCAACCTCTACATTGCTATACCCTTGAACCATCTCAGTTATAACCACACAAGTCCATGAAAAAATATTAAAACTGTGGCATTTTATCTCATCTGGAAATTCACATGCTTCTCATCCTTTAGACTCAAACATGGAGCTGTAGACTAAATTGAACCTTTCTGTTTCATAAGAGCTTTCTTCGTGCAGTATTGTATGCATTAAACTTCCTTTTGCAACAGTGGAAGGGCTTATTAATTTTTAAATAAGCTTTCTCCCTCTGAATATTTTCATGCCTCCTGCCACTTCCACAAATTTATCAGCAGTGCTGATGGTGACAGTGCTGGTGATGCCATTCCCATCACAACTGCTGGCTCTAACAGATGACAAAAGCAGCAACTTTTCTGCTCTGTCACTGCAGCACCAGTGGTGGCTTTTTTCTGCATCTGTAAGGAGGTTTTATTATATATTTAAAGCGTGTATTCACTGCTCTGTGAAGAGCTTTCATAAATTTGGCTCTGACAGTTCTATTCCGGCTCCTATCATCTACACCAAAGAGACTTTACTTAGGTGTGCTGGACATCTTTATAATTTCAATACTTGACATACTGATGATATCTGTAAGATCTCTATCATCCAGAAGTTTCCAGGAACTGATAAATCATATCCTACATAAAGAAAATGCAAAAATAATGCCACAAAACTTTGTTAAAGGTGTAGACAAGCTTAAAATAAAAATCTTTATATAAACAGAATGTTTAATAGCTGTGCCTATTTATTCCAGAAAAAAGTCTAAGAATATTGCAATTATCTGATAGGCATTGTAGTTATTTAAATAGATAATATGCAACTTCATATTTAAAGAAGATTGGCAGTTGTAGCTCCTGATCAGAAGAATGCATACAGTGCAAGTTCTACAAATAGCGACTTCTACAAATAGAAGCTTCTGCAAATAGCCACAATTAGTGGCTTTTCCATTCATTTGTGAAACTTTACTTCCAAACATTCTTAGGCAAGTGTGCAGAAACTACATAATTACCAAGAATTTCCATATGAAGTTTCAGTATCCATTGGGCTGGTAGCATTTTAGCTTTCAATTTGGTTAACAAACTGTGTTTCCGAAATCAAAGAGCAAATAATGTGGACTCATTCCATTTTAAAGACAACATGGAGATAAATACCAGTACATCAAGATACCATTTAAACCTTAAATAGCAGATTTTGTCCCAGGTCACTGGTTCAACAGCATTTATCCCTGATGAAATTAAATCCTAGAAGCAGGTGTCTCTAACGGACAATAATCTGGCTGAAAGGGCTCTCACTGACCTCTTGATTGTCAAAGGCAGAGGGGGAATGATGATACGGAAGCATCAGAACAACAGTGGTTATGATAAAGGACTGTAGCTGGCATATGAAACTGTACTATCCTTCATTGTGGAGAGACAGACAAAAAAACTAAGCAGTTACACTAGACACCAAGGCTGGCACAGAGATTGGAGTAGGTGGTCTTTTTTTTTTTTCCCTTTCCTTTTATTTTCACTGCTAGGGATAGATTATTATGGGTCACTAGTAAAAATAAGACTTTATGCTTTGACAGAATGTTGACCTCAGCTGAATTTGTCCCTGACGGCCTTAGGAAAGGACTGATATTGGTAGGAAACTATGCTTTTCCCATAAAGGTGGCACTTTTCTGAGGAATTATAGTATATTATGGGGCGGTACCTGACATACAGCTTGCTTTTATACCTCAAATAAAAAGCCCATACATTTCTACTGTGGGAGAAGAATTTTACTCTGGAAGTCTAGGTCTACATGTTCCTATAACTTTGATGGAAAACAATGAGAGGTAGAGACAGGAAGTTGAAGTTCAGGTTTTCCAAAGAAGTTTATTAACCAATAAGGCTGTTGCCTGAAGAAGCAAGCACAGAGAAATCAATCTCTGTCTGTCTTTGTTGAAGTTGAGCACAGTGATCAGCTCAAGCATCCTTAGTGCAAGGACAGCAACCCTAAGAACCTTCTTAATTCAAGCCTTCTGGCTCGTGCATTTGCTTGGTTGAAAGATTCCTTATTTCCAGATTCTGCCTGTGGTTTTTGACTAAGATGTTGTGTTTTCTGTGCACTGGCAGCACTTGAGTGCTCAGGCTTTTCCCTGGGTAGGCAGGAATTCACGTCTTGAAAATACCACTGAGCCCAGGTAAACAATCCCTGCAGAAAATGCTTCTGGCATCTACTGCATAGAAATGCAAAATAGCACTAGCAGGAGGTTTTAAAAGTGGATCCTGCTTACTCCTAAAGAATTCAAGTAGAAGGGGCAGCTGCCCAAATTCTAGATTGAGGTGGAAGTTATGCAATGATTTGTTTGGTGTTAATTTACCAGCTGCTTGTTCAGCATGCTTACTCTTTTTGATCCTACTGTGAGACATGTAAATAGTCCCTGGTTCTGTGCAGGAAATCTGGGCCCCTGACTCACTGCCAGATACAGTGGCAACCATGCATAAAATTCTTTACATTTTGGGAGTCATGCATTTAAAAGTTAGCATGGTTCTGCCTGCTGCTGGATGTACCTTTTGGCTGACTTACAACAGTGGGAGACAGGAAATGAATTTTAGGGAAGGAAAGTTTTTTCTGACAATTCATTCAAGGTATATTTTCAGTGCAGATCTCTTTTCTTTTTTCCCATGACTACTTTTCTGTCAGTCTCTGACAATGAATTTGAAACAGAGTAATATTTACCTAAAACATCCAGTAGAAAAGTATTTATTATTCGAATTTCAAAGAACTAATTTACCATCTTGAGTTATAAAGGATATATATCCTTTATAAAGGAGAACATCATAGTATCATAGAATCATTTTGGTTGGAAAAGACCTTTATGATCAAGTCCAACTGTAAGCCTAGCACTGCCAAGTCCACCACTAAATCATGTCCCTAAGTGCCACATCTACACAGCTTTTAAATAGCTCCAGGGATGGTGATCCAGGGATAGTGATTGAACCACTTCCCTGGGCAACCTGTTTCAGTGTTTGACATCTCTTTTGGTGAAGAAATTTTTCCCAATAGCCAAACTAAACCTCCCCTGGTGCAACATGAGGCCATTTCCTCTTGTTGTATTGCTTGCTGCTGAGGAGAGGAGCACTCACCTCACTATCACCTCCTTTCAGGTAGTTCTAGAGAATAATAAGGTCTCCCCTCAGTCTCCTTGTCTCCAGGCTAAACAATCCCAGTTCCCTCAGCTGCTCCTCATCAGACTTCTGCTCTAAACCCTTCACCAGCATTGTTCCTCATGGGACATGCTCCAGCATCTCAATGTCCTTCTTGCAGTGAGGGGCTCAAAACTGAGCACAGTACTCAAGGTGCAACCTCACCAGTGCTGAGTACAGGGGGACTAGTCCATACTATTTTTGATACAGGTTAGCATGCTTTGTGTCTGGTGCCACTGACACAATAAATTTTGTAATACTTTTGACAATGGGATGGTCTACACAGCACCAGGCCTGATGAATTCAGATGGAATTCACTGTTCTCAAAGGGGAAAAATTGACAGAACTCAAAGAGGAAGAGGGAGTGGGATAATATTAGGCTTGCCTGCAATAAGTTGTGGGATGACGTGGCAAGCTTGGAGGTAGAGTGTCAGCAAGGGCCCCAAGCCTGTTGCTCAGAGATGTGCTGGACACACTGCAGCATGCCTGAAGTCTAATGGAGATGAGCCAAGGGCTCCTGAGGTAATAGGAATCAACAGGAAACACTCATAAAAATACATCAAAGGCATTCCAAACACTCCAGCCAGTAAGTCAAGTTCACTGGGGCCCCAACTGACTCTTTGAAAATGCGTGTAGCACAGGGAACAAACAAGATGAGGTAAAGACATGCACATATCTGCAGGGTTGTGATTTCATTGGCATCACGGAAACATTGTGGGATGGTCACTATGACTGGAGTGTTGGGATGAAGCCTCTTTAGGAAGGACAGGCAAGGGAGACAAGGAGGGAGCGTGGCACTCTATGTCAATGACCAGCTAGAGTGCATGGAGCTCTCCATGGGTGATGGATGAGAAGCAGACCAAGAACTTATGGATCAAGATTAAAGGGAGTGCTCCATGGGTGATGGATGAGAAGCGGACCAAGAACTTATGGATCAAGATTAAAGGGAGTGCAGGGACAGGGGACACTATAGTGGGGATCTGCTACAGGCTACCCAACCAGGGAGATGGAATGGATGAGGCCCTTTATAGACAGATAGATAGGAGCAGCCTCATCTTCACAAGTCCTGGTCCTCATGGACAATCCTAATATCTGTTGGAGGGACAATAGAGAAGGGCACAAGGCATCCAAGAAGTACCTGAAATGCATTGATGATAACTTCTTCATCCAAGTGATAGAGGATCCAACAGGGAGAGGTGCCATGCTGGACCTTTTTCTCACCAACAAGGAGGGGTTGTTAGATGCTGCTGCTCAAGGGCAGCACTGGCTGCAGTGATTGTGAGATGGTGGAGTTCAAGAACTTCAGGGCAGCAAGGAGGGCTCATAGCAGGCTCTCAGTCATGGAATTCAAGAGAGCAGAATTTGGCTTGTTCAGGTATATTCTTGGTAGAGCATCATGGTGTTGTGGTTTAGAACGAGACAGCAGTTGAGCACTATGTGCTGCTCTCTCACCTCTCCCCCAGAGGGGTGGGGAGAACAGGCAAACAAAGACAAACCACAGGGTTACAATATGAACAGTCTACTGAGACAGCACAGGGAGATGGAAACAACAGCAGAATCACAAATAGTGATAATATAAAGCACTTTACTGACCTGATGAGGGGTCGGATGCTCAGCCCACTCTCAGACTGCCCCTCCCTGACTAGCCCCCTTTTTTGGTGAGCATGATGTCGCATGGTATGGAAAACACCTTTGACCAGCTCAGCTCACCTCTGCTGGCTCCATGTGAAAACTAACTCTATCCTAGCTGATACCAGGACACATGGGAGGAAGCCCTGGGTGGAAGAAAGGCCCAAGACAGCTGCCCAATATTCAAGATTCACCTCCTTCAAGCTCAGGAGCAATGGATCCCAAAAAAGAAAAAGTCAGACAAAGACACGCAGATGACTGAATGGATGAACAAGGAGTTTCTGGGCAAACTCAAATGCAAAAAGGAAGCCTACAACATGGAAGCGAGGGCAGGTAGCCTGGGAGGGATACAGAGAAACTGTACCCAGGGATACAGAGATACAGAGAAAAGCATCCAGGGACCAGGTTAGGAAAGCTAAAGCCCTGATACAATTAAATCTGTCCTGGTATGTGAAAGACAAGAAGAAAAGTTTATATATTTAAGCCAGTGATAAAAGAAAGATGAAAAATAGGAATGAAAAAGGACACCTGGTTACTCAACATATGGAGAAGGCTGAGGTGTTCAATGACTTTTTAACCTCAGTCATCACCAGCAAGCACTCTAGCCACAGTGCCCTGAACACAGAAGGCAGAGATTGGGACAATGAAGAACTGCCCACTGTAGGACAAGACTGGGTTCAAGAACATCTATGGAACCTGAAGGTGTACAAGTCCATGGGACTTTCTGCAAGGCCTTTGACATGGTCCCCCACAATATCCTTCTCTCTAAGTTGGAGAGATATGGATTTAATGGGTGGACTGTTCAGTCGATAAGGAATTGGCTGGATGGTTGCATCCAGAGGTTGGTGGTCAATGGCTCCAAGTCCAGATGGAGGACAGTGACAAGTGGTGTTTGTCAAGTGTCTGTACTGTGACTGGTGCTATTTAATATCTTTATTAATGATATTGACAGTGGGATTGGGTGCACCCTCAGCAAGTTTGCTGATAGCACCAAGCTGGGTGGTGAGGTTAATGTGCCAGAGGGACAAGATGCCATCCAGAGTGACCTGGACGGGCTGGAGAAGTAGGCCCAGGTGAACCTCATGAGGTTCAACAAAGCCAAGTGCAGTGTCCTGCATCTGGGTCTGGACAATCCCTGATATCCATACAGGTTAGGAGACGATGTGCTTGAAGGCAGCCCTGAGGAAAAGGACTTGGGAGTACATGTGGATAAAAAGCTGGAGATGAGCCACCAATGTGCATCTGCAGCCCAGAAGGCCAAGCACATCCTGGGCTGCATTAAAAGACATGTAGCCAGCAGATGGAGACAGGTCATTCTACCCCTCTACTCTGCTCTGGTGAAACCTCACCTGGAATTTTATGTCCAGCTTTGGAGCCCTCAACATAAGAAGGCCATGGACCTGTTGGAGTGCATCCAGAGGAGGGCCACAAAAATGATCAAAGGGCTGGAGCACCTCTCCTACTACGATAAGCTGAGAGAGTTAGGCTTGCAGAAGAGAAGGCTCCGAGGGGACCTTATAGCTGCCTTCCAATACCTGAAAGATGCCTACAAGAAAGCTGGGGAAGAGCTGTTCACAAGAGCATGTAGTAATAGGATGAGAGGTAATGGTTTTAAACTTGAAAAGGGTAGATTTGGGTTGGATATTAGGAAAAAAAATCTTCAGTATGAAGTAGTTCATCACTGGAACAGGTTGCCCAGAGCAGTAATGGAGCCCCATCCCTGGAGATATTCAAGGTCAGTCTTGATGGGTCTCTGAGCAACCTGATCAAGTGAAGGTGTCTCTGCCTAACTGCACAGGGGTTGGACTAGATGACCTTTAAACGTCCTTTGCAACTGAACACATTCTATGATTCTACGACCTGATGAGATCTGTCTGCAGGAACTGATAGATGAAGTTACTAAGCATCTCTCCAACATATTTGAGAAGTTGTGGCAAACTTGGTATAGTTCCCACTGACTAGAAAAGGGGAAACCTAGTCTCATATTTAAACAGGGGAAAGAACCCCAAAGCTTCATGCCAGTTAATATTTAAAGTTAAAATTGGGGTTTCTACTAATCCCTGGAAAAATATATTCAAGCAACAGAAAGCAACACAGAGAAGGAGAAAGGCAGTTAAAAAAAAAAAGGAGTAAATTTCTAAAGTCAACAGATGAAGAAGTGCTTTAAGTCTGGTTGCTATAATGTGGATACTGGCCTTTAGTCTGAGTTAGGTGGGAAATCTCATAATCAGCACTACAAAAGTGCTTACAGATATCAGTGATATCAGTGCTCCTTACTGCTTCTTTGCCAACACATAGCAGAAAAGAATGGCAATAACTACTAGTGTTAATGCTATACAGAGATGTCAATGGTCCAAAATCAGACACATCAGCTATACCTACTTCTGTAGAGAAGGATCTACAAAATAAAAACTGAGCTAGAAATGTAAGGTCTTCTTCTATAGTAGAAATATAGTAAGAGAGAATGAATGAGTTGAAAAGGTTGCAAAATCACACATCTAAGTTCACTATTCTGTTTGGCAGTGGATTTTAAATATACCATCTTTTGCCAAAATCTGTGGCTACGAAACAGTGCTCCATTGCCACATCCTTCAAAAAGTAGTATGTCCTGCAAGGAAAGGAGTCTGAATTCCAGGATCAAAGAGAGAGTTAGAAGGTAACAAACAGATAAATGGAATTTGTGCTAACTTCAAAAAGTAAAAATGGGAGCTGCTTTAGAGAAAGAAAAAGACAATGGACATTACTGGAGCTGCTATTTGACTAAAGGCTAAATAAAAAGAAAGATAGAGAAACAGCAAAGTCCCTGTTAAATTCTGTCATTAAGTGAGGAATCTGGATTCAGTTCATAGGAGGCTGACATATTTTCATTTTCAGAAATCTGTTAAGGGCATCCAAAAGAATCAGATTAATGTAATTGGCTTGAAAATATGATTGATATAGCTCTTTGAACTCAAAAGCTTGTGAGGAGAAAGGAAAGGGAAGGTTGTTGCCAGAACATGCATCTCAGTTGACTGGTAGCTCAAATAATGACTAAGAATTAACATGTTAGTCTAAAGGCTTTGATAATTAAAAAGAAAAATGTGATGTTCCACTTATCAATGGGAAACACAGAATGTCTTAGAGAAGCAGAGCATGACAGTAGGTGTCTTGCTCATATAGAATATTATCTATAGTGTTCAAATTTAAAATTTTAAAGATCTATTCTAAATCTGTCTTCTCTAAAACAAAAATATCCTTATTCATGCAATTGTTTAATGCTGCAGTTTAATAATTAATATTATAAAATATGTTTATAGCACTGGGCAAAAGCAAAGCTAATTGGTTGTATGCCAGCAATGCCATAACCTTGGCAATTCATTTGAAATGTGTCTAGGTAACTTAGCTTGACAAAAATCTGCTGTGTATTTGTAATAATCTCTTTCCACATTGATTCAGACACAGTCGTGGCCTGGTGACTGTGTTATTTGTAAAACATACAGCGTATGAAAATAAATTTTAAAAAAAAAAACCTACAACAGAGCAGCCCTCTAAATTTCCTCTGTCAATCAAATACTTTATAAAAATAGAGGAAATTGTAAAGGAACAGATATATTTACCTAAATATTTCTTATAGAATTCTATATTACTTCATATGTAGCTTTAAGTCCAGTTGGGGAAGTTAGATCTAGTATTAATGGACATGATACTGACTTGTAGAAAGTTCTCATCACCGTAAATGCTTAGAAAGCTATTAGTGTGAGTATATACACTTTTCATCACGTATCTTGGAAAGAACATTGTTTTTTTCCCAATAGCATGAAAGCCTGTTTTTCATCTGGATTGGAGTTTGGTAAGTATCAGTTATTAGATTAATAACTTGTGTTCTAAAAATAACACTTGCTGCACTGACAAAAATAGTGACAATGTCAAATAGTGAAGGGGAGAAAAAAAATGGGGGGGCGGGGCAAAAAATTTAAATAATTAAACCAATCCTAATTTACTGTAGATAACATCGAATGCCTCCAATGATCTGAGCAGCCATAAATTGATATGGCTGTCAAGTTCAGAAAGAGTTGAACTTACTGTAATAAATTGGCTTCATTCTTATTTCTTGGATTTTCAAGAGAATGTTGGAGTAATTTCCTATAGTGAAGGCATTTTCATACTAGACTTTTCAGATTTCTGTTTTATTTTCCTTTTAATCAATTAATGATGTTACAAGAAAAACAGGGAAAGAAACAAAAATCATAGCTTCTTCAATACAAGGAAGTCAAAGATTTTTCTCTTTGCCTCTCTTTGTCTCTGGAGTACTCCAACACAGCAATTCTCTGGTTCTTTTTTTTTTTTTTCAGCTGCTTATAGTTCAGAGACACAAAATAGATGTGGGGTTTTTGCTTTAAGTTCTGTTTGATCCCTTTGCATAAAGTTGACATGACTGATGGTTTATCTTTAGGTAAAGCAAAATGTTAGTTTAAGATGAGAAGTATGAAACAATAGCATATTTTGGGACTTCTTTAAAAAATCTTTGACTTGTGCTTTCAGTGTTACCGATGTTATCAACATTTCTTCTATGAGTCTCATCTCAATTCCAAATAATAGCAATGGACCCATAGCCCTGTATGGAGCCTATTAATGTCATAGGCAAAAAGCCAAAATTACAGAATAGTAGCTGGGACTAGAACCAGGACTTGGCAACAGATGGGGAGAAGAAAATTGTTGAAAGAAATAAAGGAAGGAAGAATGAAACAAAGAAACAAACTACAAGTATAAGGTGGAGGAAAGAAAATAAGCAAAACTAACTCCCAGAAAAATCAACCCTCAAGACTCAAACCTCATTCATTTTTTCTTTATTTTTTCTGATATAACTTTAAGCACCATAATGATGCTTCATATTAAATGCATTGACTAGGCATGTAATTTTGCATGCAAGCAATTCCTCTATAGTTTAGATCTAGCCATGGAACATTTTGAAATGTTTGTAGTTTTTGCATTTATGTTTGATTAAATGGGTGCTTGTAATTAAAATCAAATAGTGTTCAACTGATGGACGTCGAAATGTTAAACATAAACAATATATGACTACACAATAGAATAGCTTTGAAAAGCAAAATCAGTAAGCTTTTCAAAGAAGGATATATAATTCTGGTTTGTAATTTTTTTTTTTACTGACACTGATATTTTTAGGTCTATTTGCTGTAATTAGTACCCTGGAAATCTACCTTGTTAAACCAGGGTGAAGCTTATCTGATTTAGCTTCAGCATTGGTACATCATTACTTGAGACAATGTGTTGCTGTTCTGCTTTGTTGTTTCTTGTATAAAAGAGAAAATGTGGATTTTAGAAAATATCTGTTGATACAAATCACAATTAATTGTGAAATATGCAACAGATGGCGAAACTTATAATCATTCTATCAGAATAATAGTATACTGTCTGCATTTCGGAATTTGCTTTTCCCAAAAGATGCTGTTGGGCTGAAGCCATATTGACAGCTGGTATGTTCCTAATGTAGTTAGTTTGATATACCTCATCTATTAAATCCTGTGCATTTTCCAAAATAACAGATGACAAGTGCAATTGACCACCTGGGAAAAGGCATCTTCAGTAGAAAGCTTAAAATGATCTTTTTTTTTGTGATTGTAGAGATATACACTGCTTTTCTATTTTGGGTGACATTATAAACTACTAGCATTCTATTTGCCTTCCAAAAGTATGGTATTTTTTGTACACACATAATGATCAAAAATAATCTTGGGACAACTAACAGATGCTATAACTATCATGCTTTTAGAAAACTATGACATGCTTATCATCTTCTCTCTCCAAATGTGGTATTTAGGAATCATGCTGCAGAGACTCTAAATTGAATTATCAGTCTCAAGCAGTATTCCTCTAAAGTGAGTACAGAATGTATTCTATAGAAAGCTGCATAAGATGCAATCATTTGAAAGAAAGGAACGAGTATTTTTCTCTGAAGTAATGCGCTGTGACATATTTACTGGATTTTTTTTTCTGGATGAAAGCACCATCGCCTGTTACTAATGAACCTTTTATTAAAAGAAGTAATCAGAATTGCTTATGGTTTTGAAAATTTGCAAAGTACAGTTTGTATACATTTTACTTGGTTTAATCTTTTTCAAATTCCAAATTTTCTAAATTCTGAAAATAAGCTGTTTTCAAGTGTTGGTTCACTCAGTTTTAAAGTACCAACTCTAATAATGATAAATTTATAAATCTTTATATTCTTCTGGTTTAGTTCATATCTACAATAATCTTATGTAAGAACAGGAAGAAACTGCTTTTTTGCTGAGTCTTCAAAAAGGGAAAGGGACTCAGGAAACTCTAGGCTAGTCAGCCCTATCTTCATCACCAGAAAGGTGATGGAACAGCTCACTCTGGATGTCATCTCTAAGCATGATGAGGAAAATAAGGTTATTGGGGTGGTTGACATGGGTTCACCAAGGGGAAGTCATGCCTGACTAATCTGGGAGCCTTCTGTAATGGCATGACTGGCTGGGTAGAAAAGAGGAGAGCAGTACATGTTGTCAACCTTGACCTCAGTGAGATTTTTAACCCTGTGTACTGTAACATCCTCGTAGGCAATCTTTAGGAAGTGTGTGTTCAATGAGTGGACAGTGAGGTTTGTTGAGGACTGGCTGAATGGCAGTGCTCAGGAGATTGTGGTAAGTGTCACAGAGTCCTGTAGCTAGGAGTGTGCCCCAGGAGTCAGTACTGGGCTGGGTCATATTCAATGTGTTTATCAGTGAGCTGGACGAGGTGATAGAGTACCCTTAGCAAGTTTGCTAATGACACTAACCTGGAAGGAAGGGCCAATACACTAGAAGGCTGCATTGCAATTCAGCAAGATCTAGACAGGCTGGAGAGTTGGGTGGAGAGGAACAAAATGAAATTCAACAAGGGCAAGTGTAGGGTCCTGCACCTAGTGAGGAATAACCCCAAGAACCAGTACAGTTTAGGGTTTGACCTGCTGAGAAGCATCAATGCAGAGAAGCATCTGGGAGTCCTGGTGAATGACAAGTTGACCATGAGCCAGTGATATGCCCTTGTTGCCAAGAAGACCAATGGTATCCTGGGGTGTATTAAGGATAGGGTGGTGAGGAGGTTGAGGGATGGTACCCTGCCACTCTACTCTGCCCTGGTAAGGCCACATCTGAAGTACAGGGTCCAGTTCTGGGCTCCCCAGTTCAAGCAAGACAAGAAACTACTGGAGAGAGTCCAGCAGAGTGCTACAAGGATTATATGAAGACTGGAGCGTCTCTCATAAAAGGAAAGGCTGAGAGAGCTGAGTCTTTTTAGCCTGGAGCGGAGAAGTCTGAGAAGGGATCATATCAATGCTTATAAATACCTAAAGGGTGGGTGTCAAGAGGAAGGGGCCAGACACTTTTCAGTGGTCCCCAGTGGCAGAACAAGGGGCAATGGGCACAAACTGGAACACAGGGAAAACTTTGAAGGTGACAGAGCACTAGAACAGGCATGATTCAGAGAATCAATAGTTAAAGCTGTAAGTACGATCTAGTGTAGCTCAGCAAATGTTGAGGCCTGGAACTAAAATCTAGCCAAAATAAGGACATAGCCTTGAGCTATATGCACAATGTATAAGATAACAAGAATAGCTTGCAAAATTGGGACTTGTCTTTGTGAAGTACCATCTAGTAAGACCCACTTCTGTGGTTTGGAGTCCAGACAACTCAGCATTCCAAACCAAAGGTGAAGAGCACACTGTGAGGAAGACAACGAGCCTTCCTCCAGAAGACCCCCAATAACCACCACCAGATGGCAGCACACCTGTGCAAGGAAGAGGGGATTTATGCTAATGAATCTCGAGAAATAATAATCATGCCTACCCCCGAAGTGATTGTAATAACCCAACCCCCTTAGTGAATATGCATGCTTTTGTATTGTAAAACGACACATTCTTTGTCTCTCAGGTGTGCAAGTTCGGAGGAGTGATCCCCCTTGCACCCAGCGCTGCGGTAACTATACCTGCTTTACAACCTTTTACAGGTTGTGAAGTTTGTTTCCACACGTTAGGCAGAGCAGAAAGGCTGTGGAGTTTCCTCCTCTGGAGATATTAAAAATCTGCCTGGATGTGATCCTGTGCAATCTGCTCTAGGTCATCCTGCATTAGTAGTGGGTTTGAAGTAGGTGATTTCCAGAGGTCCCTTTCTACACCTACCTATCTGTGATTCTGTGATTTGCTCTCCCAATGGCAATGGCTTGTGATGGAGAGAGAGCAAGGTAGATTTTTTTCTCTCCCATAGTTAATCCTAAAAAAGATTTATGTTAGGAGGATGATGTCTAATAAATATTTAATTTTTAAATGAGTTGGACTGCCTACAGTGAGAAAAACTGGTCTGAGGTCTCAAAGGATAGCCAATTCCCAAATCAGTGAGACAGCCAAACTGAATTACTTCCTCTGAATTAGGTCATCATCACTGATGACCTACTAGCTCTTTCTCTGAACTGTTTCTGAAATATTTCTTGAGATACATTGTACTTGGGAAATCTTGTGGAAAACAACATGATTCTGGAAAAAAAAATAACAACAAACAATCAAAACCCAATTAATAGTTTTGGTTTTTTTTTTTTACTTTATCTGTTCATACTATTTTACTATTTATATTCCAGAGACTATCAAGGACCAGGCTATGCTCTCAAACTGGTCTCTTCTTAATGTTACTACGGAATTATTGCCAAATATAGCAATAAAACATAAAGAGCTTGATAATGAAGCTCTTATGCTACAAAAAGTTTACCCATGAAAGTAGTCCTATTTTTCTAAAAGGATAATTTGCACAAGTATATACCAACAGGAGTAAAACTTGTTAATGTGGTCCTGAGTAACTGCACATTATTTTTTAACAAACAGTGAGCATTCCCTTTTATGAATATTTCCTTAACCTTCTGCTCAGAGTATGTCCACACAAAACCAGAACTCATATGACACTCTCATTATTTGATGAATATTGAACAGATATGCTCATTTGTTTTACATTTCCCTTGACAAAGGCTGTGGCAAAACTGCCTGACTAGTTCCTCATCGCCATGCTTTATTCTTTCCATTCTCTGTAGCCTTATGCAGTATTCTCACACTAAAACAATGGTTAGAAATATATTTTTTCTCCCAAAGGATATCTTTGTTAAAAGGGCAGAAATCTGGTTTATTATTTCCTATCATTATCTGAATTGGCTAAGACAGTGATACTTATTATGGAAGGTGGGGGTGAGGCGGGGTAATTTGGGTCAAATATTTAATATATTACTCCTTTAATTTAAATCATTCCTTAAAAAGAAAAAAAAAAGTTACAAAAAGTAAAAGTATGCAATAAAGACCTGAAAATGTTTTTGAAATATAATTGTAGTGCTGTCATACTTAATAAATATGACCATCACCTTCTGACCAAGGGATAATTTTTCCTAAACATGTAGTTTATTAGCAAAATACAATTAAAAGTTACTAACAAAATGTACTTTTTTTTTCATTACCCACTGTTTTAGTAGGATTTACATTTCTGAAGATTCCACTTATGCAAAATAACATTTTTATAAATCATTAGAAAAAAAATCATTATAAATCATTAGGAAACTATTCTTCAATATGAGTGTGGTAGATCATTGGAACAAGTTATCCAGAGAGTTAGGGGAGGCCCCATCCCTGGAGATATTCAAGGTCAGGCTTGATGGGCCTCTGATCTAATGAAGATGTCCCTGCTTATTGCAGGAGGGTTGGACTAGATGACCTTTAAAGGTCCCTTCCAACCTAACACATTTTATGATTTTCTAGTTAAGTACAAAATCAGTCATGTTTCATGAAAGCAGCCAAAATGACTCTAAGATTACCTAGCATGCTTTTGCTCTCACCTGTATCATCCAATGTTAGTTTATTCCTGGGAATTTAAGTGTAAATTAAGAACAATTCCACTAAAGTATAGCTGCAAAAAGTAAAACACCCAAAAAGGAGTGAGGTTGGAATCCAACGCTCAGTCACTTAGGATTAATAATCTAATATAGTAAGGAGTGCTCAGGCATTATGGAGACACTCAGATAATATGGTAAAGACTGCCAATATGTGAACCTATGTAGATGGATGATGAAAAACACTTATGCATTAATGTTGCCACCTCGCTAAGTATAAATAGTATTCAGCAGTTTTATGAGTAGACATTCTAATTAGTTCTTTAGTTTGTGCCATCTGATATTTCTAACCATCCAGCAAAATGAATCATAACTACATAGCTATTACTGGTATTGCAATGAAGTGGGAATGGAAAAAGACAGAACGAGGAAACATGCAATAGTTACACTTTTATGTCTGTCAAGAGGATCTCAGATACTTTAATAAGGATTTTAGGGTACAAACTTGGATGGATGGATTATTAGATCAACTGTTATTTATCTCTGAAACATAGCTTATTGTGATGAAGATTAAAGTTAAAATGTATGTATTCTCCCACTGGGTGAATTTTAGCAAAATATAAGTATTCAACCAAGCAGAAATAAAGAAAAAAGGCTTATTTTCCTCTTTAAAATCTGTTTCTTTTCCCTGCAGCATAATGACACCACTGTAAAGTGAGCACAATAGAAATTTGCATGTATTACAAAAGCGCATTTGGAATTTTTATTTAAATCCTAATCATTCTGTTTCCTTATGAACTAAGAAATTGGACCTAATGTTTCACTGCATTGCTCCAAGTTTTCTGATTTTCCTTTTCTGATTTAGCTTCTCTGATTTCCTATGGTGTGGTTTGTTTGGGTTCTTCTTTTTTTTTCTTTTCCTTGGCCTTGTTGGTTGGGGTTTTTTTGGGTATGTTTGTTCGTTTGGGTTTTTTCCATATGAAAGGTTCACAAGTGCTATTGGTTGCTCTTAAAGGGATTGCATCAGGTTTAAAGCCAGAGTACTGCAATATAATGTTCAATGTTTTCAATATCCTTTCTATTGGAAGCAGAAAGAATAAGGATATTGGACTTGTTAAGGCACCTCTAAGCTCCCTACATATAGTAGCAAGAATCTGAATGGCAGAGCTACTTAGGGAAAGATCACAATATGCTTCCTTATTTCTTATAATCTTCGCCTAGGTTTCTGCTCCTGGCTGCTGTCAATGACTGATTTTCAATGCACCAGAGCAAGTGAGCAGATCTACCACAAGGAAAGCTTCAGTTTATAATTGGGCTGTCTGTCTACAATTAAGTATTATATTCTTCATGACATGAAATAAACATCCATTACACCTGTGTGCAGACCCTGCTGATTAGAAGATGTGGCTAATACCAGACATGATGCCGGACTGGAGTCATCTATGAGAATGAAAGAAGCTTAAGGGGGAGTACTCTCAGATACCTGATGGGGAAATTAAAATCATAACTGCTCAGGAGTGGTAACTTGTGACCAAAGAATCATCTAGCATGGAGAGAAAGAAGACCCAGCAGCAAAAAGGCTTTAACAGGTTGGAATCAGGAAAGTCAGACAGAAGGACTGTGAAGTTTCCCTTGGTCATTAGATAAGAAATAGCCACAGGACTGGCTTGTAGCCATCCTAGAACACAGGCACTCACAAGCCACCTTTGGGCAGTGAGAGGTGGTGATGAGGAATATACACAATGTCAAGATGAGGTGCCTCATGTTGACACTCATGACACTCAGAGGATGGAAGCTGGTGCAAGTGTGTATAAGGAATTGGCTCATAACATATCTTTGCAGACTCCTTATGGAACTGCTTATAGTGATGACTGTCCAATGTATTGTTCATTAATATTTTAAAAAATATTTGTATTTAAGCAAAAATGTGTGTTTAATTCATCTAAGGTAGTGCACTAAAAATTCGTGAACATACTCTTAGCTATCAAGGGATTCTGATTCATTTTCCCTAAACAAATAACTGGAAGGTGTGTTTTCTCTAGCTTTACTACTGCTTACTGTGGCTCCTCTGCCAAAGTTTACTCTGATGACATCAGTTAGCAGAGCAAGATTTCAGCTCCCCTCCAACCACTTCAATTTACTGCAAACCCACCTTCCCAAGACAGTGACCTACCTATTCATTGGGAGTCAGTCATGAGAATCTAAGGATGCAAGGGTATAGAATGGAAACAGATGTATTTTAAATTATACAGAAACCCCTGCCATTCTACAAGTCCCTACAGAGCTGTTATAGACAATATTATTATCTATTATGTTCTATATTATTATCTTTTATGTTCTATACAGAACCTGTATAGAAAACAGAAACCATTAATATTCTTCACATGACCTTCCTACACATGCTTTGTACAAACAAGAGTGAAGTATTACTTTCATTACAGGATATATACTCTAGGCTGATTAGGAAGCAAAAGCTTTTTCTCTGGTATCTGAATAGAGATTTGTACTACCATCCCCACAAACAAACTAGAAACCAAACAAAAAAAAACCCCACAAACCATTAATGTTTCTGTAGATCATCTAACAGGTATCAAACTTCATGTATATTATCTACCTGTTACACATCCTTCCACAGTTTATTTTCCTCCCATTTATTGCAAAGCCTAAGTCTTCACAAGTTTTAAGACAAGGAAGCAATACACAGAACTAGAATGCAAATAAATATTAGGATAGCAGAAAAAAAAGAAGGGATGAAAAAAAAAAGTTTGTCAATATATTTCTATGAGACAGATATGTTTCATTTGATACACATTTTGCATATCTACAAACAGTGAGCGAAGCTATTTAGAGATACCAAGTAGGATTGACACAAAGAAATAAAAATCACAAATATCAGTAAGATCTATTAGATGATTTTTTCAGTCAGTTGCCTAGTTATGATGAATGCAAGTGCAACATCTCTTAATGATTACAATATGGGATTTAAAACACACTGCCTACATTCAGTAGAAAGTCATATTGCATCAGCACCATCTGAAAATGCCAAATCATACACAGAAAATTTTCAAGAAAATATGTAAAACATAATACCAGAAAAAAGAGTACAGGTAGTAATTTAATTTTTTTTTAAATGTCATTTTTAGTTTCATTTTCTGTTCAAGCAGCCCAAGAATATCCTGCAGGTGTTGCTCAGTCTGGTCATTTGATTTGTGAAGTGCCAAAAAGGACAGTGTTTCATTTGGCATTGTGAAAATCTTAGAGGCACCAATTTGCCATGCTCAGAAGTGACTTAAAGAAAAATTTATCTTCTTATTTTTATTCTACCTCTCTCTCTTCTCTAATCCTCTATAATCCACTCAAAAAATTATCAGCTAGGATTTTGCCTGTGTCAGGTTTTTGAACTGAGGGTGGTTTTGCTCTAGCTTTGTTCTCAGAAGCGTGACAGCTCTTGGATCACTTGTGCAATGGGAATTGAATTTTTTCCCCACTCTCATAACTCTGAGGGAATTGCAGAAGGATTTTGGATTTAAGCCATGGAAGGACTTTATCACCTGAATCTTACCTCACCATTTCAGGAAGGTTTACCACTCAGGTGCTATCTGACCTGTAGATGTCTTGATGCATATAAGACTTAGAATTACCCACATGGTTAAAAGCTTGCTGTATGGCCAAAATGGACTAAACCCCAAATAGATGATTGAGCATTGCTGTAATAACAGAAACTGGCCCCTAGATCTCGTATAGGAAGAACAAGCAGCTTTTGACACTGAAAAGATCATATCTAAAAATCCCATGAATATTGCACATATGATTTGAAAGACCTTAAAATACTAAATCCAGTTTTCTCCTGTCATAGTCAATTATCTGATTTATAAAAATAACTTTAAATAAGCTGCATTTCTTCCTGCCACTTCCTCAGCCCTCACTTGCTGGTGATTAGGAGCCTTCTTTCAATTTCCTGGATAAGTTTCCTCTCAGCGAATTTATACCTACTTGTTCATTTGCCAGCATAAATTAGCTCTTTGGTGTCCTTGTGCATTTGCAATAGTTGCCTTATTGAAGCCTTTTATTCTTCTTTTCAGCAAAAGCTGCTTGTGGACTGCATATTTGACTCAGGCCTGAGTCCAAATACTTTGTGTTTACCTCCATCTGAAACACTCACTGAGATCATATCCTTAAAGGTCAGAGGCACTGATTATGCTTTGCTGTGTTGTAGCATCCTCTGTGCTATGCTGGGGATCCTGTTGATAAACACCTTGTCATGGTTTTGCGTGGCTATGTTCTGGTGGATAAGGGGGGACTGCAGAGGTGGCTTCTGCAAGAAGCAGCTAGAAGCTCTCTGCAGGCCCGACAGAGTAAACACCAACCGGCTCACGGCCAGAGTCATTGTTGACCAAGGCTGAGCCCATCAGCGATGGTCACAGAGCCTCTGGGAATCACATGTAGGAGAAAAAACACCCGCAAGTAGCCACATTTTGCCACCAGAGAAGGGAGTTAGAAGATGGAAGAAACTGCAGACACCAAGTTCAGTGAAGGGGTGGGGGAGGAGATGCCCCAGGTGCCAGAGAGAAAGACTCCCTGCAGCCTGTGGAGAAATCCATGGTGGAATGGGTGACCCTCCACAGCCCATGGAAAAGGCCAAGACCCCACCCGCAGCCCATGGAGAGGCCCCATGCTGGAGCAGGTGGAGAGATACAGAAGACGCTGTGACCCATGTTGGAGAAAGCCTTTGCCAGGACTTGCGCCCCATGGAGAGAGATAGAGACACAGAGGTAAGCAAGAGAGAGATCCACTCCAGAAAAGGTTTGCTTGGAGGGAGAGGCTTGTGACTCCATGGAGGACCAGGCTGGAGCTTGAAAGACTAAGAGACATTCTGTGATTTTATGACTGCACCGCATAGAAGTGACCTACACTGGGGCAGCTGGTGAAGAGCTGAACCCCATGGGAAAGGACTCACATTGGAGATGTTCGTGAAGGACTGTCTCCTGTGGGTGGGACCCTACACTGGAGCAGGGGAAGGGTGTGAGGACTGGCATCCCCCTTGGAGGGGGAGGACTTCTTCCTTGGAGTTATCCCAGCTGAACAGAGATAAAAAGAGGCTGCTGCCTTTCAGGGTGTCTTCCAGTAGCTACTTCAATGGTGTTCTCAGATTCACAGGCAGTTGCCCAAGAACTTCACCAATTCACACTTGGGATCAGTTCTTGACCACTGTAGCTGTGAGCTGCAGTCATCTTCCCAAACTACTTGGCAGGTCAAAAGCTGTGTGTAGTATTGCAGAAAAGATCCACGCTACAGACAATGTAATTAATAATTCCTTATTTCAGTAAAATAAACCTAGTCTGACAAATTGTAGGATCATTTTTCCACCTTTATTATGACACACAAGCATCTTGTAGACTTTCAATGACTAATATATATAGACTTTTATGTTTCTCAGCAGTTTCCAGCTAATGAGACCACAGCTTCTTGAAGAAATTCTTCTCATTAGTACCTAAAAGAAAGATACTGTAGTATCTTTGTTTCTATTTGATTTCTAATGCTTCAGTTCTCATTTACACCAAATTCTTCCTCCCAGCTTAACATATCAGAAAATTTCATTAACACATGACTGAATTTTGTGCCAAGAAAATTAAAAATAAAGCTGAATAGCATCACACCACGTCTATTTCTTGAAGAGATCCATACCTAGGAGACATGATTTTGCCATTACTGATAAAAAGTCATATCCTTGACCTGGCAGTGCCAGGACTCAGCCTCTCCTAGGCCTGAGCTGAGAGCTGCTATTTTAACCCTTGCACGACAGCCAGTGACTGTTGCTTCTCCTCCTCCAGCTTCAGCTCTGTGGATGGACTGGCTGGGGAGAGGTGACACACACCACCTCTGTCATTGTGTGTCCCCTCCCAGTCACTGCTTGACAAACAATAACCCTTTCTGTGCCAGGGGCTCAGCAGGGCTGGGTGCTACTACCAGGCTGCTGTGATGAAAAAACTTAGAAAAATAAACCCAAGAATAGCTCAAGTCTAAGCAGGAGGAAACTCCTCCACCATGACTATCATAGGCCTCCCTGAAGAAACCTCAGGATGCTGAAAACCTGCTACATGTTTCCTCCCCAGCTAGAACCACCCTTCCTAGGACATAGAAGAATATTGTAAGGGTAAACACACAAACGAAAAAGGATAGATACTGGGATGTATAGAACCATCTGCATTTATTAGTAAGATCTGTTTTGTATTGATTAGATAATTTTGACAATGGGTCTTATTATAATCAGACTAAAAAGTGTTTATAGCATTGTGTCTACACTGTTAAAACTTCTTAACAGACTAAAAATGCATTCTAAGCTTCACATATATTCTGTACTCAACTTTTGTCCATAAAAAAATTTTAACTTTCTACAACTTCACTAGGCTTCTCTGTCCAATTTAGTAGCTCTCTATCAGTATGTGTCCATATATACTCTTCAATTAATTCTCTCTATACTCAGTTTCCCCTTCAGTCGTCCTCTCTGGTTTCATTTAGCTTTTCCTGTGCGGCACCATAGCAAATATGTATCTGAAATCCAGACAGATTAGATCTGCTGCTTTCTTTTATCTAAGAATATGTCAGTAGTACCCTTCCAAGATGAATTAAGTCGGTCAGGCGTGATCCACGTTCACTAAGCTTTACGACATTTTTCATTTCTGTCTTCAAGCCTTTTCTAATGCTGGAGCACACAACTCAAGTGAGTGGTCAAGACATGAAGAACATTGACTTATTAACACTGAGTATGTCTCTATTTCTTGTGTATCATTAGTTACCTTCAACCTCTCCCAGATATGGTCATGCCTTTACATTTCAGGTCATTTCGGGTTCACCCTATGTGGGCTTCATAATTTTTTTGTGCATGAAGGAAAGCACAGGGGAGGAAACGGTAAGTGGAGAAGGAAAGACTAACAATATATGTAACAATTTTCCCTGAATTTGCTTGTCCTATCAGAAAAATGTTAATTCCACATATTTTAGCCCAATCAGTATAGAAACAATTTGTTTATTTATTAACAATATAAAATAAACTGTTAATCACTGAAAAACATGATCAGCAATATGAAAGATACACTACAATATTTGACATATAAAATGTTAACAAACAACTTTATAGAGGTTTATAAAAACCTTTCTGTAACTCATCCCTGAATGCTACTATCAGATATAGTGAAATGCAACACACCCAGTGTGTGGGTGACGGTCCACCACATGCAAATGCTTCTGTGGAGATGTGGGTGCTCCAGCTGAACATGCACCCCTGCCACTAAGGTACTGACAGTGGGCAGGAGCCCCATGTGGACCCACAAAAACCCAAAGAAGAGCTGCCCCCACACTGCTCCTGTGTTGTGGGTCACTGGCAAGGTATAAGTCCCAAGTCCCACAGGAGGTGCTAAGTTTGGCCGAGACAGATCTGGGGATGTCATGAGGTGATGCCCAACAATGCCCAACCAGGGTTACACTGCTTCTCACCTTGCTCCAAGGCCTCTCCCCGACCTTTTACAAATTTTGTTGTTTCTTTTATACTTGCATTCGGGATGGATCCTTTGTATCTCTTTATAATACCCTGGTTAATGTTCATATATGGCTGATGGTCTGCATCCTTTGTAATTCTATACGTTTGGGGCAAATATCCTCTCAGACAACTTTTGCATATTTGATTTACACACACACACACTCATACACTGACATTTCTATCTTACCAGCTGCTGGTATCAAGGCCATCGGCCAAGGATCAGCCCTGTATTTTTTCCATACACAACTGGAAAATACACAGCTGCTGGCCAAATAGCAAATGCTATCCCTCAGCCCCTTTCATTAAAGGCAATGGACTGCAGGCCACATCTAGTCTATTTTGCTACCAATGGCAGACTGAATTGTCTGATATTTCTTAAACATAGGCAGCATATATGCTATTCTACAGTCACACAGCACTGACCCTGGTACAGGAGACACGTTAAACATCACTGCTTGCTAGGCCCGTGATTGATGTGTGCCATTCTTACAATACTATAAGATTGAGATTTTCAGGTCCCTCACCTGAAATATATTAGAAAGAAGAAAAAAAAAATCTTCCAATTAGGTACCTTTTTTTGGTTGTTTTTTTTTTTTTTTTAAATATGGTGTCAATAACCCACTTGTCTTTTCTATGTATTTCTCCATGCTAAGATCTGAATCAAAGTTTTTGGGCTATCTTCAGATAGCTTAGAAGCAGACTTTCATTACTACTTGGCCTATTCTCACAACACTCCACCCTTATTAGATAGTGTTGCAGTTTTGCAGAGCTGTGCTGACGAGACGGCTTCTGCAAGCAGTAGCTAGAAGCTCTTTGCAGGCCTCATAAAGTAAACATCGGCCGATTCAAGGCCAGAGTTGCTACTGACCAAGGCCAAGCCAATTGGTGATGGTCACACTGCCTCTGTGAATCACACATAGGAGTAAAAAAAGATGCAGCCCTGCTGAGGCATGTGGTGAGGAGATGACTCTCCAATAGAGAGAACTCAGGATGGAGAAGTTCCTGGAGGACTGTCTCCTGAGGGTGGGACTCCACGGTGCCTCAGGGGAAGAGTGTGTGTGTGTGGAATGCCTCCCCAGCTAAGAAGGAAAACAACTCTGGAGGAACGGACTGAAAACCCCCATTCCCCATTCCCTGCCCTTCCCCTCGCCCTGATGCGGGGGAAGAAGGAAGTGAATTTATGACTAAAGTCTGTGAAGAAGGGAGGGGTAGGGGGAAGTAGAAGTGTTAAGAGCGGGAAAAGGAAAGTTTCTTTGCCCCATGTTGGGGGGGAAGAAGGGAGTAAAATTGTGAATGAAGTTTAAGTCTGCTAAGAAGAGAGGGGTGGGGGGAAGGTGCTTTAAGACCTGGCCTTATTTTTCATTGCCCGACTCTGGTTCACTGTGTGTGTAGCTGTACTGTAATAAATTACTTTTCCTTCATTCTGTGTTGAGTCATTTTTGCCTATGACACCAATTGCAGAGTGATCTCCGTGCCCTTATCTTGAATCCTAAGTCTCCCAATATATATTTTCTCCCCTTTTTGGCTGATAAGTGGAGTGAGATAGCAGCTTTCATGGGTATTTGGCCTCTAGCTAGGGCCAAACCACCACAGATAGCAAACCCAATTCTTTTATCCTTATTTTCTCAGGAGAATATGATAAAAAAAAAGCAATATTATTATTTCATTTGTAAATAGTTGTTTTCATTCTTTATTACTATTTTTGCAACTCCAAGTGTATTTTTTAATAAATTCTTTTTTGCAATTTCTTACAGTCTCAGCTTACTCCTGCTACTTCTTTTGACTTGGTGTCTTACTAATATTTTGTGCCTTTGAGTAAAGGTTAAATATGGAAAACATTTTAGAATTTTTTTAAGCTATAATGGAAAAAAAAAGTAATTAAGGTGAAAAATGGCTTTCATAGTTATATTATTTGCTGCTTAGTACATTTTAATACATCCATTCTTCTGCTAGTTGACATATTAATGCTATTGTTATGAAGAGCATACATACATATTTTATGTATGTATTTATGACAAGTAGCCATCAAAGTAAACTGTCCTATCTTGCTACATATTGGAAAACAGAGAGGCAAATGGTCATACAAAAACCTGTGTGAATATAAAGACAGAGAAACTCAAACATGCAGTGTGTCTCACCAAAGCTATAGATCAAACCTGCAGCAGAGCCAAAAGAGACCCAAACTCTTGAGCTTCTTTTTTATTAATTTCTCTCATAGCAATGAAGCTTCCGTTTCCTTTTCTAAGCTCACTGGTATTGACAGAAAATAGGTTTATCTATTGGTGGATGTAGTGAAGGTTGTGGCAACAGATGCCATAGCCATAAGAGAGAAATTGCAAGGCGAAGTTTCAGACACATGGGTTTCAGACTGAAATAGTAGGACATTAAAGAAGGAAGTTCCCTTGGGTCTAGGAGCATTTGTATGCATCAGTAGCATCACCAAAGCTAGGACTCAAAAAAAAGATACTTAGACTGACACAATTATTTTGTACCAAGAGAGAAATTCTGGGGAAAAATAATCTGTATTATTTCTATGTGTGATTTTTCTTAATTTTCTTTCCCTCTGAGAAAGAACAGTAAGTAAATCTGCTGTTTATGAGAAAAAAATAAATCAGTTCATGAAAGCAAGACATTTAATGAAACTACAGGGGAAATAATGCTGGAGTAGACCTCTGCTGCTGCAGAAGAAAAAAGGGGTGAAGAGGCTTGGGGTAAATATCCTGCAATTGATTTTTCTACAGGTTTAAAGTAGGCATTAGGTCAGAGGAGATAATCCCCAATTTTCTAGTCTAATTCTCTGTGAAATTCTGGGAGTCTGATGCATTTGTTCTTTGTGAGTTCACTGAATCACTGCTTTCTTGTGAGTCACTGTGAGGTCACTGAATCACCTGTAATATGAAGAGAGGCAGGGATTGCAGGAGCGTGATGCCCAGCAGGAGAGTCAGATGGAAATGGGCTCCTTGGGGTGGCAGTGGGAGTGAATCAGGCAGGTACCCAGTCCATGTTTTGGTATTCAGGAGCTTTGATATGTTAACATAAATAACTTCAAAATCAAATATGCTGAAAAGCTGGCAAAAGAGAGAAGATAAATAGCAAGAGTCTTCAGGGGGGTGGAACAGTGGTGAAAGATAACAGCAGACCCCTTTGCAGTCTCCAGTTCACCTGGATTATTAGTTTTGTGTTACCTGCCTTCAGCGTCACATGCCATTTTCCCAAATCCTTACAAATTATATAAAAAAATAAAATCATATTATTGATTTGGCTGCAAACACTTAAGAAAAAAAATAAGATGCATGTAAAAACAACTGGCATTGTAATCCACAGCCCTGAAGGATATTTAGAGTGTATATCTTACTTCTAACCCCAAATCAACCAGAACAGTAAGTAAGAATCAATACCACATAATTTACTTCCTGTCACTTTTATGGACTTAGTTTATTAGAAGTTATGCAATCTTTGTATAATATAATCACATCTAATATGTATAAGTGTCATTTTTATTTTAAAAGCACTTCAGTTAGGCTTCTTTAATAAAAATTTCATATACATCAAACTGCCAATAACTGAGTTAATTGCAAAATAAATATTGGATTTTCTGGATTTTCCTGATCTCTTTTTCTTGGTTTTCAGAGTGGTTTCAATAGCAAGTGAAAAGCAAATAATTGCTATATCACTGCATTGGATCTGGCTGGGATGGAGTTAACTTTCCCTATAGCAGCCCTCATAGTGCTATGCTTTGTATCTGTAGCTAAAATCATTTCAATAACACACCACTGTTTTTTGCTGTGGCTGAGAAGTATTCACACAGCATCAATATTTTCTCCAACATCCCCTCCAAATACTAGTAGGCTGTAGGTGGGAAAGCCATTGAGAGGGGATGTAATCATTCATAGAATTATAGAATGGTTTGGGCTGGAAGGGACCTTAGACATCATCTTGTTACACACACACACACACATACACACCCCCGTTATGGGCAAGGACACCTCCCATTAATCTAGGTTGCTCAAAGCCCCATCCAGCCTGACCTTGAACACTGCCAGGGAGGGGGCAGCCACAGCGTCTCTGGGCAACCTGTTCCAAGTGTCTCACCACCCTCACAGTGTAAAACTTCTTCCTTATATCTGGTCTAAATCTAGTCTTTTCGGGTTTATGTCCTATTGCTACAAGCCCTTGTAAAAAGTTCCTCCCCACCTTTCCTATAGGCCCCCTTCAGGTACTTTAAGGCCACTATAAGGTATCCCGGAGCCTTCTCTTCTTCAGGCTGAGTAACACCTGTAATCAGGACAGCTGACCCAAAATGACCACAGGGGTGTTCCATTCCATATGATGTCATGCTCAACAATAAAAACTAAGAGAAAGGAAGAGCACGATGGGGTAAGGCATTAATAATTGAGGTATTTGTCTTCTGAAGCAACCACTATGTGTACTGGGGCCCTGCATCCAGGTAGTGCTTGGATATCAACTGCTGATGGGAAGTAGAGAATAAATCTTTTTTAATTGGGTTGGGGTTTTTTTTTTTCAACATTTGTCCTTTATTTCCCTAAACAGCATTTAGGACCCAATGCTGGAGCGGATAGATGTGTCCTGAAGGAAGCTGCAGCCCACTCTGGATCAGGATCCTGGTAGGACACTTGTCCTGTAGTAGACCCATACTGGAGCAGACCATTCCTAAAGGATTCTATTCCATGGAAAGGACCCATGCTGGAGTAGTTTATAAAGGACTGTATCTCATAGGAGGGACACCATGCTGGAGCAGAGGAACAACATAAGGAGGAAGAAATGCTGGGGATGAAGTGTTATGGACTGATTACAAACCTCCTTAGCCACCTCCCTGTAGTGCTCAGGGCTATGAGTGTTCTTGGTAAGGTAAACAAGTTTCATAAAGGAAAAAGATTTTGCAGTACTTTTTACATGATCAGATTTGTTTTGAAAATACATCACAGCAGAACCCCTTAATTACTAATCAGGCTTCCTTCCACATACCTTAAATAAATGTATGGTTTATACACCAATCATACCAGTGATTTACAGTCTTTACTGATTTGTAGTTTATATTCCTTCAATATATAGAATCATCTCTTGCATCTTTAATCATAAGCATTAAAATACATGCTTTGTAAAAAATTTGAGGACCCTGGAGAACCTTGTGGCTCTTATCAGTCAGATCAGGAGAAAAAAAAAAACAAAAAAAAAAAAAGGGACAGTAAACACCACACATTGGCTTCTTATTCTGGTTTTAATGTTAGTATTTTTAATACAGCAAGAAATTTCTCTCTACCTCCATGTGTTAATATAGGAGTTTCTTCTGGGCAATGATTGCAGTACAGAGATCTTTCTGCTAATCTTTCTACTGAGTTCATTTAAAAATCCTAAACTGCTGTCAACATTTTATTTGCCAGTTCTATTTCTATTCTCTTCCCTTTCAAGAATACCATGCAATTGCTTTGAATTTCCCAACTCATGTCTCTGCTGAATGTCATCTTTTTCCCTTCTCTTCCAAGTTCCTATTAGTTTTCTTATATACTGCTCTATTTCATGTTTGGATTGAGTGCTTAAGTTCATACCAGTTCATAGAAATTAACATTAGCCATACTTTGCTCTTAGAAATGAATGTTCAAACTATGAGTAATACATGAAAGTAAGGATAAAAGTGTTGCATTTCTTTTCTGAAAATGCACAACTGATTGAGAAATGATTGCTAGATGTCTAATGTTAATTAGACATGTGGAATAACTGATTGACATAATCTAAGGCTTCAGCCTGAACCTTTTAATGTAGCATTCATTCAAGTCAATGGGAGAAGTTCTGTGACTGCAGTGCAAAACATACCAACCTGTGTTGGTTTGTTGATGCCTCAACTAAAGATCAGCATTGCAGCACAAGAGATGATGCATCTCGGGTACACCCCACTGGTATGTCTTTTCACTGACACCTGTTATAGCTTTTTATGAGATGCAAAATATTTCTATCCTCATGTTCAGCTATCTCTTTTGCCTTTTCATTTCAAGAACAGTGGCATGACTACAGCTACATACTCTGTTCTCTGCACCTTTGCACAGGAATAAACTTGTGCTTCCTTCTATGGTTTAGCATAGGATGGGAACGTTTGGACTTGATGATTTTAAAGGTCTTTTCCAACCTTGAGATTCTGTGGTTCTGTGGTTCTCACTCCCAGAGACTTAAACCAGAATTTTCTAAGCTGGAAAAATATTTAAGAATCTCTTGTCTTAAACTACATGGCAGCATAAAACTAATACCTGCTTATTCAAAATGTCTTTTTAAGCATCTTCAATGAGAATTTCATGACTCTTTAAATGTTAGGCTCTGTTAAAATTTAACCAAAAAGCTTCCTAATACTTATGCTAAAACCTATCTAGTTAAGACTACTGTTTTCTGATTTCTCATAGCCTACAATTACTGTCATCCATTATGACTTATTTGGGAAATGTATCTAGTTTCAGGTTACATGCAACAGTTATTTTTAGGTGCATCACTGTTTTTTTCTTTAGTTGATAACTTACGTTTCCTTGTTTCCTTCAGATGATGGGTTTCTAAAGGTATGTCTATAATAACATGCTAGCTTAAGGATCAAGCTTGTCCTCCAGCTCAGTCTTCTTTGTATTGTTTCTCTGCTGACTTTCATTAAGGCAGCAGGATGGAATTGAACACATATTTTTATAGAAAGGGAAATGAAGCAGAGAAATTAAGGCAAAGTTAATCAGCTCACACATTCTCCCCAGCTCCCTCCACACTCTCCCCATCATTGCCTGACAAAACATAGCCTTTTGTCGAGGTCCTAGTGGTGTTGAGGGCCACTGCCAGGCTGCAGCTGCCAATGTGGGAGAAGGAAACAGCCTGTTACAAGGAAACATAAAACTGAAGCAAACTGCAAGCCAGATCTGGAAGGAATCATCCACCCCATACGTCTGGCAAAGAGCATGGGAAATCCTTTAACAGGCACAACCTGTTCTACCCAGCAAAGCAATCAAAGCACTGAGTTCATTGCAGCCTGCCCCTATTCTTCCTCCTCTTCTGAGACTGCCAGTGTTAGGACCACAGGGACAGGGGAGGGGATAGCAGGGAACCATGACTATAGAATCATTTATTTCTGAGAATTTGAGCCTGATCTTGACCACAGGTGCTTAAACAGTCTAAATGTGGGTTTGTGCTGATGAACATAAGGATTTCAGGATCAGATTCTCTTTACTGAATTGTATGTCCTTCTGTTTGAAGTAGTATACAGTAATTTTCTGTCAATATCAGAAACTTCCCTAACCAAATAACTTGCCTAGGATTTCTGTCCTGCTTTTGCTTTTGGTGTTACTAAAGTTTTGTTTTGGTTTTTTTTTTCCTTGCTCATGTGCATTCATGTATTATATTGTGCATGTAAGTCACAGACTGTAGCTATTTTAATCTATTATTTATCTTTTCCTTTCTTTGTTGTATTACACCATCCCATGCCTTTAATGCTAAAAGTGGATGTTTTTTGCAGCAAACATAAAAGCATATATTTCACACTTCAGTGCACTGAACAATAGGTAATGGCATTCTGAATTAGTCTTACATTTGAATACGCTTAATTGTATTCTTATTTTATTTAAGCAAGTTGCAGTATTAAGGAAACTCATTAAGGTTGTACTTGCTTCTTCCTCAGGGAAGGCTCAGTCGTATTTCTCCAATTACATTAATCAGCATGACAGAAATACCAAAGATCTACTTCATACAGTGTCATTGTCTTCCTGTAAAATGGGTCACAGAAACTAAAAGATGTAGGGAAGTAATTCTTTGGATACCTTTTATTTGCAGCAGCACTGGCTTTTATTTTTAATTAGAGAATGTAATACTTGAGACCTGTCAGCGTGGCACCTCCTACAGTCTGAAGTGTTCTCTTTATGAATATTAAATGTCTAATGCTGGAAGTAGGTACTCACAATCTCATAGCCTGTGAATCTCAGCCATAGAGAAAACACCTTTAGAACTCAGAAACATATGTCAGTTATATACCTCTTACAAAGGGAAAACTTTGAAAATTATATCGAATAGCTAATTTATTCCAAACAGTAATTAGTAAAACTTTAAAATATAATGTGGTTTTTTGTTTGTCTGAAGGAGTCTTATATTTAAGCCCTTGTGTTCTGAGTATGACAAGGCCAAAGACACTTGCTGAATCTGATCTACTGAGTCTTTTACTCACCTAAACAGGGAACTGTAGTATTCTTTGAGATGACCATTTTTCTTGAATCCAGATTTCCCCAACATCGTAGAATTTTGTAACTTAAAGCCAGTTCAAAATGTCTCCCTTCAAGTACCCAGATACCTGTATTTGGGTGACAGTACGCAAGAAAAGTAAAAGCTGACATTAACAACACTGCTTATACAGATTGCTTTCCACATTGCACAACGCAAAGCATTTCCCTCTGCTTTATGCTCTTGCAGCAGACACTGTCTGTCAAAATGTCAAAAGCAGAGACTGAATTTACTTCTGTTCATGATCTGTTTTGAGATTCTCAGTTGAAAAGCACAAGGGAAAGTTCATGCTGCTTTCAAGGTAGCAATATGACCCACTCTGTTTCTGCATAAATTATGGACATCAATATAAGTATTCTTCATAAAATGGGAGATGCATCTGTGTTAATATCATCTTCATATAAGTTTATGAAACATACTTAATTTTGCTAGATTTTTTTTTGTCTTTGTCTGTTAACAAGTGGAGAAACAGCATAACCTTGTAAAAAGAATTACCTTTTTTAAAGACCAAATCTTTGTCAATTAAAGTTTTCAGTGAAGTCAGCTTGAAAGAGCTGAGAGTTTAGGTCCTAAGCACTCCTGTTGACACAGAACAACACACGTTTTTTTGAACTACTTTGTAACTTCAGCAAACAAACATATTCCTTGGCATTTGATTATATGACAACAGCAAAATGCATAAAAACAGACAGTATAGCTTTTTGCTTGTGCCACAAGATTCTTTAACATATCTGTTGATAGGAATATTTTCACTGGTTATCTCTGAACAAGATAAAAAAGTTGGGGCTGATGTTCAGGAAATATGTGGGAAAACAGTGGCCTGGGCATAAAAGCTACCCTAGTAGGTTTCTAAAATGAACTCACACCTGATTGAGGAAGCTATATACAGCATTATTAGTTGATTTAACAACCATAAATTATTTGACCTCAAAGATTAAAAAAACCAAAAGTGTATTCTACTGAGACTACATATTAATAATAATGTTATTGGAAGAACTGTAAAATTTGCATGATAAGGTCATAATGTATTTTATAATACCCTGAGGTTTTAGATAAATATGGACAAATTTACATAATAAGCTGTTATTATTTTCTTATTAGTATATGTCTTTTCCCTAGAAGCATAGGTAATCTGGGTTTGCATTGCTATTTTTTTTTAGATAAATAAGTAAATAAAATCAAATTATGTACTTCCAGTGAGATAGAAATAGATGGAAAAACATAAAATGTTCAAAAATATAGTCCTGCAAGTTTTGCGTGTATTGATTCAATATTATAGTAAACTGATGACAGCTATCAATTTGAAGCCAGCATGTATATTTATGCACATATCTTAGTTTTATGAAGAAAAATTTTGAGAAGATAGTTAAAGAGCAGACTGCAGCAAAGCAGAGATTTTTTTTTTCTATTTATCCCTTTGATTTTTTTAATTAAGTTTTTTAGGTTTTTTAAAAATAATTTGCAGACTCTTGTCATTGTTCAGTGATGTTGTGGTGAAGATTAAGGTGTACACCTCAATTCATTTAGGTATTCCAGAGGGATTTACTGTCTCAGTTTCAGCATCCTTTTCATAGAACACTTGAAAGCCTCAGCTCATACTGAAGGTAGCTACATGCCCATTTATGAATATTTTATTTCCAGTTCAAAAGTACTAGAACTTGCAGTTGACTGCTTAATAAAGCTTAACATTTCTAATAAGTTATTTTTCATTGTATATTTACAATTTCCTTATATGCATTAATTAGAAATTCCATTATAGGTACATATGTCTCCCGTTAGAATGCCACCAAGATTCTTTGCAGTGGCCTATGCTATTGACATGGGCTTCATTCAAGGTAAGAGACATGTCCCTCATGAAACTACCTGCTATTTTTTAGTTCTCTATCCAACATCTTCTTGATCTATCAGTCAGGCTCTTCTTTTGCTACGTCACATGGCTTGACCACACCACAGCTGTAACACAAAATTCATTCCTTTGTGCACAGGATAGCACACATAAATAATACCTAGTTTACTCCACATAAATTTATTTTACAGAAAATGCTGACCGATGAACAGTAGGAAGCAGAAGCAAGTGACAGTATTTTTATCTTGTGAGAAAGAGTGGGTCTAAAATCCAGAGATAATTGTCTGTATACTATGCCTCAGCAGAGTTTGACCAGAATTATCTTTTTATAAGTAATCTGCTGATCACATGCCATGTGTTAGAAAAATCATGATGTGGGTCTCCAAGCCTGTTATAGAGCACTAATGAATAAATACAGTACATATATACTATAAAAGAGAGACTAGATCACCAACTAGGGCTGATTGCAAAATAGCTTATATGTGTTTGTTTTTTGGTAATACACAGAATCACACAGAATCACAGAATCATAGGGGTTGGAAGGGACCTCGAGAGATCATCGGGTCCAACCCCCCTGCCAAAGCAGGCTCCCTAGCTCATATTACATAGATAGACATCCAGACTTGAATATCTCCAGCGAAGGAGACTCCACCACTTCCCTGTGCAGCCTATAGCACTGCTCTGTCACCCTCGCTGTGAAAAAGTTCTTCCGCATGTTGGTGCGGAACTTTCTATGCTCCAGTTTACAGCCATTGCCCCTTGTCCTGTCCCCACAGACCACTGAAAAGGGGCTGGCCAATTCCCCCTGCATCCCATGCCTAAGATATTTATAAACACTAATTAGGTCCCCCCTGAGTCTTCTTTTCTCGAGACTAAACAGTCCCAGTTCACTCAGCCTGTCCTCATACGAGAGATGTTCCAGGCCGCTAATCATCTTCGTAGCCCTTCTCTGGACTCTCTCCAAGAGGTCAATGTCTTTTTTATACCAGGGAGCCCAGAACTGGACACCAGAACTGGACAAGCATGTGATAACTTTGTGCAATCTTTTTTACCATTGTATTCATTAAAATCCATTTTAACTCTTTTATTAAAAGAATATAAATGAACAGCATCTTAATTAATTTTTTTTTTTTAATTTTATACTATCTTATAGAAACTGTAATTATCATGTGAGCATATTCTGATGAGTATGCTTTTGTATTTTCTTTTCACCCTATCTTGCTTCCCTCTTGTCAGATGAATCCTATTTGATTAGTATGGTAAATATTTAATCCTTTTTCTGACAACAACTGGGTTGAGATTATACTAATGTATACCCATTAGTAAACAGACTTGATTGTAGTTCATGTTTTTGCCTTCATCCTGGGAGTCCTAGACTTCAAACAGTGAAGCCAGTCAGGTCAAATCAAGAAACTGGCTATGCTAGCTGAATGTTTTGTGTGTTGTACATCTCAAGTTTATTATACTTTGCTTCTATGCATGAACCTCAAGTCAAGCAAGTAGGAAGGTCCGTCTTTCCTTGCTGAGTATCTGCTAGACTCTTCTACACCATGAGGAATATGTTATATCAGATGGATTGCTGTGATAAATCGTGTCTGTCCACAACTGAAGTACTTTTAATTGCAATTAGCTTGGCAGATTCGCCATTACGGCTTTATGTATTTGTGAGAAAGGACTCACCTAAATTCAGTATACATTATAGTATCATTCTCTGTCAGAAACAAAAGATATAACATTTCTGTTTACTTATAACAGACAAGTTTGGGGAGTTCATTAGTTTTGGAAAACTGCATTTTCTGACATGTCTTTTCCTCATTTTATAGAGAAAGGAAGCTAAGTACTTGAAACAATAAAGACAAATGTTAAAATACAGATTTAGAACTAGAAGTTCAAGAATGATTCATAAAGGGAAAGAAAATGGCAGTCAGAATGCTCCCTTGAGCAAAAGCCGGTGATCCTGCATACTTGTCCCAAACATTCTTCTACAGTATAAATGACTTCTCCTTTCCTTATTTTTGTCCCTATCTTTTCTTCTGCGATTGACCAGACCTCCTTCAAAAATGTTTTGTAGTATATTGAAATAAATAAACTCTAGACATTCCTCATAATTAAACAATTTTGCTGATTGTCTTTCAGTATCAGACATGCTTTTCAGTCATTAAATGTTCTTGCATTCTTCTCCAAACATTCTCCTGCTTATTGCCACCTTCTTGAGCTGCGAACACTCAAAAATGATACAGCATTCCAATAATGCTTATTCCATTGTCAAAACAAAATCTAATGTAATATGTCCAGTCTTGCTAATATTTTGTAGTTTGTACATACAAAGATCACTTTGTCACTTTTGGGCCAGACCTTACTGTGGGAGTTCATTCATATTTGTCGCATTTGTTAAAAGTGCTCAAGATTGTTCAGAACAAAGGTCAAAGATCTGCATTCTCTACTTTTGTTCTATATTGTTCTTCCTGGTTAATAAACTCTTCATTTTGTATTTCAGGTCATTAGTAGAACTAGTCCAGAGTCAAAGCTTCAAGAATACACAGTATCTCCATTATAAATATTTTTGTTTGCAGTGACTTTTGAGGCCTAGGACCTCAATGGACCTCAAGAGGAAAAGCACAAACTTGAAAGTGTCCTAAAAAATGTTTTCTGTCAGGTGTGAAAGAGAAACAATATTGTACAAAAAATAATCTTTCTAAAATGCTAGAACACAAAATTACTTCTGTAGTCTAGAATGTATTAAATAAACCAAAAGTATTGTTCACATATTTTTACATGTAGAAGTGTTAATGTACATCTCATGAAGTAGTACAAAAAACAATTCATGAAAAATAAACATACAGAATCAATGTTTGAGGACATATTTTATTTTTTGCAAAGGAGTTATCTAGATAACATTAGTTAACCACACTACAGTGTAAACATATGAAATACACTGTTCACTCACTCTCCCCTTTGAATATTGTGCTTCCTCATCTTTGAGCAATAGTTGATTTTTTCACTTCAAATCAGCCTGGATAATAAAAGGTGAATTTTATCATGTTTTGTATTTCTGTGATTAGGGAAGGGTGGATCTTAGTGATCTGTACACTTCCATGTCACTCACTAGAATGAATTAATTGACACTTATGTCTTAACCGATATACATGTATTTGCTGTCAAGCGTTAAACATTTGTACAAATATTTATGTGTCATAGCATTGGCCATATTAACATGAACTGACAAATAATCAATATTTGTCTGAAGCTCTGGAGTTCTGAAAGCTAATCCTAAATATCATAATTGGATGGAAAACCATGAAAATTATTTTGACCTGCTTCCAAAGTTCTGCATATATTCTACAAAGTTTCCAAGACTGACTATTTTAAAGTAATTGTTAGAATCTCAAAATGTCTACTGAACAGAAATCTGTGTGGAAGGGGTATATAGTGCTAAGGTAAACTTGTTATGCAAGGGTTTGTGTAGAAAAATCAATAAAAGGAATTTTTATTATAAGGACACCTTGAAGATTAAGAGATTAAAGTTTTGGGTTTTTTGTTTGGTTTTTTTTAAATTTTAACAGTTTGGAAACATTTATCACTTTTAACACAAAGGCTTTTTAAGTCCTGAAAGAAATGGGGGAAGGGGGATTATTGTAAGATGAAAAAGGAGTGGAAAATGAGAAGAGGGAAAGGAAGGGAAGAGGTTGTTAATTAAAAATAAAGATTACATATAGTAATATTAGCCAAAAGGTTAAGGCAGGTTAAAGTTAAAATGATCACTTTTTCTCTCACTTTTAATGAGAAATTCCATCTAGACAAACTTGTCTACAGATTAATCAGATTTCTCAGATTTTTATATTTGTTTCATGAAAGAGATTTCTTGTGTTTCATTAGAATTCATTAGAATATACCAACCATTTTATTTGGGATGATGAATTTCCCTTGGAATCAGAACCTGAACAGTTCTGAAATATTGTGGATTCTATTTCTATAGTAGCAGTCTCAGGTAGTAGTCTCCTTACTCCTTTATATTTTTGAGCTAAGGCATATTGAAAAGTTATTTGAGAAAAAGATTTGAAATTCACATCTCAGGAGCTTCTTTGCTGGAAACATGTATACTTTATTGTGGATTAAATCTGATCCAGTGGTAATTTCCTCCTTTTTTGAAACTAGTAAAGATGTTTAATTAAAAAAATCCCCCTAAGTCTCAACCTAGAAAATATTTGAAGTTAAGCCAGAATAAGTCTTTCTTATTCTGCATATGTATGATACTGCCAGGCCTAAAGGCTGTTCTGTAAATTATTTTCAAAATATCTTGTAAAAGTAAATGTCATAGATTGCAAATTGAATAACAAACAGGTATGTACATGTGTACACTTGTAACTATTTGTCATATTTAATAGAGACACAGCTAGGCCAGAATTTGTACAACTTGAATCTTAAATTCACTGCTTCAATACTGAACCTAATCCAGTTTTCATTAACTTGAATTCCTAAATCAATTATCTCATTATTTTGATCAAGAGGAACTAAACCAGTATTGACTGCTGTCAGATAGAATTTTTTTGAAATCCTTCTATTAAGAATCCAGTTGTTTGTATATAGTTGCAGCTATTAAAGGAGAGAAAGCAAATAAAATTTGTCAACTACCGATTAAAAGTTCAGACTATTTCATCACATCATATTCATTGTCAGTCAAAAAAATTAACAAAATTTTCAGTAGTACCCAATAGTTCTTGTTCCTAAAGTTAAAATCCCCATAAATTTTATTCCTAAGTAGAACTAACGCAGTGTCTTAGCTGGGGTGGATATGAACCAAATCTTCAGGTACTGACACCTTCCATTTTGAAAACTGCTGCATCTGAGTTTAACCTTTACTTTTTGTAAACTCAGAGAAAGAAAAAAATAGCCTAAACAAACCTCTATGAAACCAAAGCAGTCCCTCAGTGGGGCACAGATCAAAATTCTAATTTCATCTTAAGTTTAGAATGCACTTTACTTACTGTGACTGACATAATCAAGGGCAGTAACTTCTGACAAGTTTACTAAAGCTCAGGGTTTTGGACAATATTTTACTAAACCAAAGTCACTCCATTATTCCTCTTTTCATCTGGACAGAGAAGAAAATATATATTGAGAGGGTCAGGAGTCGAGATAAGGACAGGGAGAGATCATTCCACAATTAGTGTCACAGGCAAAACCGACTTAATATAGAATAAAGGAAAGAAAACTCTCTAATTTACTACACTACACTACACACACAATGAAACCAGAGTAGGATAATGAGAAGTGTGACCAGATCTTAAAGCACCTTCCGCACCCATCCCTTCTTAGTAGGCTTAACTTTATTCATGATTTCTCTCCCTTCTTCTTCCCACCTGGGTGGCATGGGGAAGGGTCAGGAAATGGGGGAATGGGGGTTTCAGTCAGTTCCTCATGAGTTGTTTTCCTTCTTGGTCAAGGCGGGCATTCCTCACACCCGTCCCCTGCTCCAGCATCAGGGCAATATTTGGTATTCTCTATTTTAGTGCATGTTAAAATGTCTATACTCTATAACAGCTTTCTTTTTAATTAATCTATAAATACAAATAATAGAATGGTTTGGAAGGGAACTCAAAGATCTCGTCATTCCAAACCCCCTGCCATGGGCAAAGACACCCTCTACCATGCCAGGTTTTCCAAAGCCCCAACGAACCTGACCTTGAACACTGCCAGGGAGGGGGCAACCGCAGCTTCTCTGGGCAACTTGTTCCAGTTCCTCACAACCCTCACAGTAACATGTTTCTTTTTTATATCTAATTCAAATCTAGCCTCTTTTAGTTTAAACCCATGACCCATCGTCCTGTAATTGTGTGCCCCAGCAAAAGGTCCCTCTCTATCTTCCCTGTTGGCTCCCTTTAGGCATTGGAAGGCTGCAATAACATTTCCCTTGAGCCTTTTCTTCAGGCTGAGGTACTTCACCCTGTGAGCATCTCTGTGGCTCTCCTCTGTACTCACTCCTACAGGCAGAATCACCTTGCTTGACCTACTAGTCACACTCTTTTTGGTGCAGCCCAGGATAGGGTTGGCTTATGAGCTGTAAGTACACGTTGCTAGCTCATGTTGAGATTTTCATCAGTAACCACACCATGTCCTTCTCTTCAGAGCTATTCTCAATCCATTCACTGGGCAGCCTGTAGTTGTGCTTGGGATGTCCATCTATGTGCAAGACATTGCACTTAGTCTTCTTGAACCTCAAGCAGTTCACATTGGCTCACATCTCAAGCTTGTCAAGGTCCCTCTGGGATAGCAGAGGTAAGATCATTTCTTATCACTGTGGAAGTCTGTCTTTACTAAGATGTCTAATTAAACATAAGGTTGGGTTTTTTTTCAATATTGCAAGAAAACAGTTGTACTATTATTATTTCTCCCTTTAGGAAGTATTTCCAAACATTTGTTACCAGAAGAAAATCTGTTGTATGCTTTGTGCTAGATGTTGTGATGGTGTTTACCTTACTACTTACATTTAAGACTTTATTCTGTGCTAGTCTGAAGGAATGTCACATTGCATTTTGAGGCATAATATAACAGCAGAAATTTAACTAGGAAACTGAGTCTATGCTCATTTGCATATTAAGAAGGGATTTTTTTATAAGGATATGACAAAACAAAGTCTGAAATTTGTCTGACCTATCTGGTGTCTGCCACCCTTTGTCTTTAAGAAAAAATACTTAATAATAATAATAATAATAACAACAATAATAATAATAATAATAATGTAATTTGGAGAATTTAATTTAAAAGTATGAATTATATAAATTATGTTTTCTTTTGTTAAATATAAAAAGGTGATGTGGCTACTCTGTACAAATAAACCCCTGTGTGTCTGTTCATGAATATAACTTTCTATTAAATGCTGGAGGGACAGATGTAATGTGAGACTTTTTAGATTAAAATAATTCTTCAAATAGCCTGTGAAAGTCTGTAACCAGACTTTTCTGTCAAGCAAAGTATGAAGAATTTACCCAAGCTAATGCAGCAGAACAGTTATTTTTATTTTCAAGGGGCCAGAAAATAATTTCCCTATCTGCTGAAAAGATCTAGAAGATGCTTGTTCTCATCTAACATGGAACCTAGTATGGAAGGAAATTGCTTCTACTTACAGTAGGTATGCTGTAGCTATTTTATACACTTCTAAATTTTCTCTAAGGAGAACATAATTTTTTTCCTCATATAATCAAGTAAGAAGATGGTAAAGTGTGATGCGTCTTGGTACAATGTGTTGGCAACACACTGCTAGTGGAAGTATGAGAAAATTGAGTTTACATATATGCTCACAGACAGATAAATAATGTTCTGCAATGATCTGGCCCGATGGAAAAAAAAATCTGAATGAGCTGTTTAGAGTCTGTACAAGGTAAGTATGACTGAAGTCTAGTAATAATGTACAAATGATAGTATGAAGTATTGAGAAGGTATCAAATGTAATGATCGGAATTTAATTCATAATCCCCCCAAAAAATAAGTTCCTTACTTATTTTATAGTAAGGATAGTGGGCATGATTCAGCAAAATCAAGACGTTGTTTGATAGCAACTTTACATTCCCAGTCTTCTAAAAACTTGTCCAAATTAGCACTGAATGTGTATAATTTTTTTTCAGTTATAGGTAACATAACTGATAAATATTTTTACTGAATAATCTTCCTGCCTTTGGCTAACAAGGAAAATCTATTTGGGGGTTTTAGTTGTTACTTTAATTAATCATCATTTTAGACTCCCAAGACCAAATTAAAAAAAAAAACCAACCTACTGTTCTTTTGATGTAGAGTTTCATTCAGCAGATTGTGAGAATGTACCATCCTTGTTACTCAGGACATGTTAGCTACATAAACGTAGCCCTGAATATGTGGAGTAATTTGTCTTCCTGAAGCCTTTGAAAGTGGCTGAATAAACTTCAGCTTTATTTTTCTACATATGCCCTCTGCTAATACACCAGGTGGCAGGTCTTGCTGTCAGAGAAAGCTGTTATGATAAGCTCAGACAACCTCCTGAGTAATCAGACCATCATATAGTAATTTCAGTATCAAAATTTGTCAGTATCAGGATTTAAGCTTGGTTGTAGCATATCTTTTCAAAGATGTATGATTTTTCTCTAAAGTATTTGAGTAATGGTTTTCAGTAATGACCTGTTTATTCTTCCATAAAGATATTGCAAATAGCAATTCTACAGACTGTTTAAAATTTGCTGATTTCCAGCCCAGGACTATTTCTTTGAAGTGGACCATATAGCTATTTGTTTGCATTATTTTTATGTTAAAACAAAGCAAAACAGAAAAAAAAAAAGCCCAGTAGCAAAAATTAATTTATAAGGTAATAATTGCACCATGTATTGGAGAAATTAAAAGAAAAATATTTAAATTGATTTTCTATTGCTCACAGATCATTTTCCAATTTGTTAATTTCCATTACAAGGCAAGGGTACTGGAGCAAAGCAAAATATTCAAGCAAAAGACCCACTAGGTCATACAGAGAGGAAATACTGTTGTCTGATTCCTACTTAATATTTTATATATCCAAGTGTCTCATTCAAATCGGAAATAAGTATAATTATATTTTACACAATTGACAAAGGAGCTGGTTCTTATTGAACTGAAAATTTCACAAGTTCTGTAATTTTTTTTGTGGTTTTTTTTTTTCCTGATTTTTGTTATACATTATCTCTTGTATTGGGTGGTTATGTTATGTATTCCATAGTCATTATGTTACATAATTTAATTCATTCAGAGTGCTTAAAGTATATGACCAGTGTACAAATAAGGTTATTGGGTTAGAAACTGAGAAGCCATATCATATTTCAGGTTTTAGAATTTGAAATTGCAAATCTAAGAATAACTTTAGTCTCAACCCCTCAGAAAAATAATGTTTAAAAAAAAAATAAATGCAGATATTGACATTACACAATGTGTAACAAGAATGGGCATTTTTGTCATTGACATCATGTTATATTAGTAAAGAAATTCTATAGTATTTAGCTGGGGACTTACACATATTTTTTACTTTTGGATAAGTTGATATCAGTCATCACATAAATCACTGTGGCTAAGAAGCATATTTTGAAGTTCCTTTTTAAAACAATGTTATTCAGGGACATCAGTAGTACACTACTATAATTTATTTATAATGCATAGGAAACAATAATATTGTATCTCAGCAGAGGAGCTGAAAAATATTTTTCATGGATACATAAGTTTTGATAAATTCTCTTCTTCTCCTTCTCCTCCTTCTCCTTCTCCTTCTCCTTCTCCTTCTCCTTCTCCTTCTATTATACTGATGATATGAAACCAATGTGTATTTATGTAAGAGCAACCTTTGCAACAGCTTAGATTGAAAATAGGTAATAAACTGCTGTTTCTTATACCACTCACTTAACTACCATCATACTAGCACCTGTAACCACCGAGAGATGGGTGTGTAGGGATGAAGCGGTGGCTGATGTGGGCACCATCCTTCAGGGTTAGCGTCACCATCCCCTGGATATCCTCCCTAGTAGTCCTAGGATTCTCCTCAACCCCAGNTTCCCTTCCCATTGTCCTCCATTTTCCAAACACAAATATTCCCATCCCATTGCACACATTTACAAATACTTTTCTTGGCCATGATGCATACTTCTCTCTCGCACTTCTTTCTGGGGCTATTGCCAGGGATGCACTATTTATGATGAAACTGGTCACTATTCTGCTTCACTGAATTCAAAAAACTCCTTTAAGTAACTTTAAATGTGAACGTGCCAGAAATGTTAATATTTCCAAATAATCAATTTGGTGATTTGGGAGGCTGAGGTTTGTGTGTGTATTTAGGATTTTTTTGGGTGGCTTTTTTTGTTTGTTTGACGTTTTGGTTGGTTGTTTTTCGTTGTGGGGTTTTGTTTTGTTTTGGTTTTTTTTTTTAAATAATGCGAAATGGACAGCTTCTGTGCAGACATTGAAAGAACCCAGGGTATTGTACTCATCCAATTTGTTCAATGTCTTAGGCTAGATGCCCACATTTTCTGGTAGAAATCTGACTGGAACTGTGTTTGTTGAAAATGATACTCTGGCCCTTTGTGCACATTGTAATAGTGTGGCATTTTTACTTATCTTCTGTGAACTGGAGTAGATTTTCTGTACTAAGGCAAGCCAAAGACGTTGCTACCTTGCTTATGAAGCCATTCTTTTTGAGCCTTATATGGTTTTCAAAGAGACTAAAGGGGAAGAGTACATTTGATATTGTGCAAGGGTCATAATATTGCCACTGGTGCCTTTTCATCCAAACAGGAGATAACCCTTGGGCTCTCATTGCATGGAAACAGTAGGGAGTTCTTTGCATACTGTAATAGCACTCCACCACTGACCTAAAAATTGTGAAGGCAATTCATATGTTGGGAGAATACTCGGCCTTTAAGAAAAAAACTGAATACAAATAATTTAAATACCACACTGATTACATTCTAGTTAATGGCAAGGAAGAACAGTGTTTTTTCCCTCATATTACTAATTCAATTTTGGCTACAACACAACACTGGGATAGAGGGCTTTTTTACATAGTAATTACCTGATGATATGTTTTGGATTTGTGATGAAAATAGTGATGACATTTTGTTTTAGTTATTCCTGAACAGTGCTAGTACAGCGTTGAGGCCTTTTCTATTAATTATGTTGCCCAGACAGTGAGTAGGCTGGGAGTACACAAGAATTTGGGAAGAGACACAGACAGAAGAGCTGACCTCAACTGACCAAAGGGATATTCCATACCATATGACATGCTCAGCAAGAAAAGCTGTGGGGAAGAATGAAGAAGGGGGGTTGTTCAGCATTATGGCCCAGTAACCATTACGCATGATGGAACCCTGCTTTTCCAGAGATGGTTAAACACCTGCCTGTGATGAGAAGTGGTGAATAAATTCCTTGTTTTGATTTGCTGGTGTGTGTGGCTTTTGCTTTCCCTATTAAGCTGTCATTATCTGAATCCATGAGTTTTCTCACTTCTACCCTTCTGAGCATCAGCCCCATGTCACTGAGGAAAAATGAGCAATTGGCTGAACATGGCTTAACTGCCTACTGGGGATAAACCACAACAAGCAGAAACGAGGATCAGTAAAGGATGTTTTTAATAAATTGTTTTTTATTTTTCTCCATTCTTCATTGTGGATAGTGACACTTCCTGCTTGTAGCTGTCTATCATGCTGCTGCTGACAAACTTCATCCAAATATAGGAGTTTTACGTAAGACCTGTTATGTATGAATGGCACAAGATTTCTTTCTTCCATAAGCAATATCTGTGCCTGGAGCATTAAGATATTGAATCTTGCAGTCACGATTTCTAACCATAACTGGTGCTATGGCTACAGTCCTAAGTCTTTGTGCTCAGCATCGTATCCAGAGCTGTGAGCATCATATTATTGTAAAACAATCCATGATAGTTTGCAAATATAATTATGATTATTTATATTGCTCTGGGAATTTACAATGAAGCTTATATCCACATTAAATGTATTAACTTCCCAGTGAACATCTACTCTAGAGCACTGTGGATCTCTGACAGACACTATTATTTCAAAAAATGTAAGAAATATTACCCAGAATAAGGTGAACTTTTCTCATTGTGGACACTGGTTCATAATAGGTTTGAAAGAAGAGAAAAAAATCTTTAACAGCATCACTAGGCAAAGAGCATTTTTTGTTAGAAAAAACTAGAACAGCATGGAAATATCTGTGTGTGTCATGAACACTCTAGTTCTAGGCACAAATTAAGGGTTTTTTTCTAACCTGTTAGGAGCATGGTAAAATGCTTCACTGAGCCCTTTCAACAGCCTGATAGATGTCAGAATGACCCACATGGCCAGATTAATTTAAAATTATAACTGTAAAATTCTCATCATATATTGCTGTATGTTCATGATCTGAAATAAATGTACTATTTCTGGAATAAAAGAAAGATTTACCAAAGTTAATGAATTGATCAATTATTGCATTGAGCAGAACACCCATGAGGTTTATCAATTTTTCCACTTATTTTTCTGAAAAATTCCACTTAAAAACCTGTTTTGCAGGGCATGTACAGTATGTCAGCTTATTGTGGTAGATGTTGGAAATTCTAGGTCACTGCCAGGGCACCACGCAGACCCGCAGCTTCCTGGGTTTGGGGACTCCCCAGGGATCCTTCAGTGTAGGGCCTGGAAGCCAGTGTCTCTCCCACACCCCAGATCCAGGCATCAGGCACTTCTCTAGGGATGGGATGAGTATGTCCCAGGGCATGAGTCTATGGGTAAACTCAGCTTACTGGTGCCCTTGACTAGGCATGGCAGGGTTATGAGGAACTGGAGATCATCTCTGCTGTGGTGTCTCTGGGGTGGGGCTGAAGTGGGGTCATGGGCCATGGGCAGGATGAGGGAGGCCTGAGGCAGGAGCCAAGCAGTGAGATTATATCCTAGAAGTGTCCTCAGGGTCCTGGCAGTCATCCCCTGTTTTGGAGATGTAACTTGTTAGCAAGTTCCCTCAGAATGGTAATTTTTTTTGATAGCTGCCAAAATTACAACATTTCATTGGGATATTCTATTTAAAACTCTGCAATTCTCAATTCTCCTTTATTCTCTTAAAATCATTAATATTTACACTTGACCTAGTGCTTGATTTTTTTGAGTGAATAGAGGTAAAAGCACATTTAAGTTATTCTGCGCAGAACACAAAAGGAAAATCCCAAAATGCAATTGTTAAGTGAGGAAATATCACTTACCTAAACAAAAAATCAAGCAGCATTGCAAGCAGCAGTATTTTAGGGAGAGTTCTTCCTTAACACAGTTGAATGTAATTGTAATAAAAAATTATACTGACTGTAGGAAATATTTATTTTTAAAGCCAAAGTAGTGGGTTACTAAATATTGAAAAGAATAGATCATCATTACAAGTATGGTTTTAATCATTTGGTAATCTAAGATAATGGTTTTAATGCAGCTATATGCAAAACTGTCTATATAAGAACTTTTATGAGAAGTCTGCATTGAAAAGCAGTGACTCAGAGGTTTAATAATCTTTGGAGATATCTTCCTCAGACTGAGTGATCTGCTGTGGCACCAAACACTAATGAAATCCTTTAAAAAAATTGAAAAATGTACTGGATGGAGAAAGCAATCTTACCTTTCCTTCTGCAGCACTTGAATCCACATCTTCTAGAATACTACCTCTGCTTCTGGTGCCAGCTCATAGAAATGAATGGGAAACCGTTTGAAAACATTTATACTAGAGACACAGATACCATCTGGTATGCATAATGGGAAAAACTGTATTATGTGAGACATTGGGAATGTGACCTATTTGTCCTACTAAGTAGGAAATTCCTTAGAAAATTCCTCTGGTCACTGTATCTGTTTACAGACCTCTGAAAAGATGTAAAAGGCTTGAGTTTGAAGCCAAAGAAATTTAGGTTTGAAACATGCAATTATATAAAATAAAAGGATAATTCTTCATCAGATTAGGTTAAACATGAAGAGAATAAACTCATTGGCTGCACTTGGGATCTTGGGAGTTCACAGACATCTGAGGGGGTTTGCATTAAGTCTAGTTAGTTTTGTCAGTACTGCTATGAGATTTACTAGCTGAGGCTAAGCATCAGTGTATTGGATCCTACAGCACTAGCGTATAAACTCCATCAGAGTAGACCTACCCCCCTGCACCCCATGGAGGGCAACAGAGGAACAGATACCCACGCTGCATGCGGCCTTGTGGGGGATGCACCTTGTAACAGTCTGTTCCTGGCAGACTGCTCACATGGAGAGGACCCAAGCTGAAGTAGCACTTGAAAGACTGTAGCCTGTGAGAAGAACCAACATAGGAAGGGGGCAAAAGTGTAAGAAGGAGCATCAGAAAGGAGATGTTACGAACTGACCTGTATTACTGGAATAGAGAAAGTAGAGGGTCCAGGAGTGAAGGAATTAATATGAGCATGGGGAAAAGGGGTGGAGAGCTGTGGACTGTGTTTTAGCTTTTTTCAGTTTTTCTCACCATCCTACTCTTTTTTCAAATCATAGAATCATAGAATGGTTTGGGTTGGAAGGAACCTTAGACATCATGTTGTTCTGCCCCACCTGCAACCCGCTATGGACAGGGACACCTCCCACTGAGCCAGGTTGCTCAAAGCCCCATCCAGCCTGGTCTTGAACACTTCCAGGGAGGGGGCATCCACAGCCTCCCTAGACAACCTGTTCCAGTGTCTCACTACCCTCACAGTGGAAAAGGTATAGAACCTATTGTAAGGATCATCTGGTTCAGAGTCCCACAAACAGGTTTTGGCAATGTCTAGCCCATCAGGTGACTCATGGGGGGTTGTAAAACGACTCAGCCTTGGGTGGTCTTGGGGCCCCATCTCAGCAGAGACAGCTCATGGGGAGTTATGTAGACAGCTCAGATTTGAGTTGTCCTGCAAAATGAGACCGAAGGGGCAGTGCTGAATACCTTAACAACCGAAACCTGGGCTGAGCCTTGGAACTCCTTCAACAAACACTATGCCCTGAGTCCCAATCAAGCCACTATTCAGCTGCCTAGCAGTAAGATAAAGGAAAGCCAGAAGGTCCCCATTTGGCTTTAATGGGCCCAGACAATGCAAAGATATGCAACAGATAAGGGGAGACACTGCTAATGACAAACATGGAAGGTGGCATTGTCCACTAGGGCACAGCCCTGCCCACTGTCACATCAGACAAAAAGTCAAAACCCCTTGGATTCAGTCTGAAAAGGGAGCCGCTTGTCCAACTCTGCGAGGAGATTCTTCCCCCTTGGCCGGGTTGCTGGCTGAGGTAACTTACTGAGAACGCTTACCAGAGAGATGGGTAAGTGAATATTTGCTATGCTTTAAGTTTGTAGTCTCGAGTGACTGACTAACACACGTGTATTATTTAGTGCGCTGGTGACAGTGTGTTCTGTGAATCTGCTGTGGTTGCAATATTGAACCTTGTGAATTACCCGCGGGCGGTAATAGTGAGTGAGGTGACTGTTGCTGGCGGTAACACTGAATTCCGTGACTGCTGTGCTGGCAGTAGTGCATTTTGTGAATCAATTGTGATTGTGTTATCACACATGAGTGTAGTCGTACTTCTAAACAGCAATATTGCTTTTCTCCATTGTACGCATGAAACCTGCAGTACTGACATTTTGAATGTACGTGGGTTTAAAATAAATTATTCTTATTTTTTTAGTAGTATTTTTAAAACCCTGCACTCGAGTGACTTCCTGACACCTATACAGAAGAAAAAAAAAAGAACAAATTGTGCAATTTTCCAGCTTTGTTGTAAATTATATAATCTGAAAAGAACGAATAGCATGATACCTAAACTTAAACAAGTTTGCATCCAAACTTGTCACTGTCCCTACTGAATGTATGAAAATCCTGAGGAGTATTTTTTGAGTTGTTATATAAGGTTTGTGCAAAGAATACGGACAAAGATATTTTATGAACAGGAAACGATTAATTTAATTGTGTTACAGGATATCAGGCTGCTATCCAGGTCATTAAAAACCTGAAAGACGACATCCAAACAAAATATTTCTCTTATTAAATATGCTACATTTTTCTGGAGACAAAAGTCCACAAGGATGATTAAGGGACTGGAACATCTCTTCTGTGAGGAAAGGCTGAGAGAGCTGGGACTTCTCAGCCGAGAGTAGGAAAGGCTCAGAGTGGATCTTATCAATGGATATAAATAGCTGTGGGGAACATGCAAAGAGAATGGAGACAGGGTCTTTTCAGTGGTGCCTAGTAATATGACCAGAAGCCATGGGCTCAAAGTGAAACAGAGCAGATTTCCTTTGAACATCAGGAAACATTTTTTTTACTGTAAGGGTAATTGATCACATTTGACACTGATAGATAATAAAATATTTCAATGTTCAATACATTCTCATGAAATCTATGAAGATCTATGACACCGGATTAGGGAAATAAATCTGTCCTATCAAAAACAGAAGGTAAATTTGAATCAAGTGTTTAAAATCAGACCCATACTTGATTTGAAATTCTACATATAAAATTCAAATGCCTAAATATAGAGCATAACAAGAGAGTTTCAACCTGTTCTTTCCCTAAGGCTGAATCTAAGTATACCCAAGAAATGTAGATGGTCTAATCCTAAATCCAGCACCACATATCTCACCCCCTTGGATTCAAATACTGTCTAGCTCAAAAGGACTCTGATGATGAGTCTCTCCAGAAAAATTATCACACTTCTGACTACCACAGTACAAGTTCCCAAGCACTCCCATATACATGAAGGGCACAATTCAGTTTGCTTAAGCATAAGTGTTTAGTGCCATTTGACATATCTTAAAGTACCTAAAGCATGCACACAGAACTAGCAGATATGATGCTAGACAAAAGAGAAACATCTTCCTTTATTGAGTTGGAGAAAATGTACTCCAGTAGCAATAGTATAGTTCTTCTGGAAAGGTATGGAGCTACAATCAGTCTGAATCTATCTTAGATTTGGGGGTTTTGCCCATTGCTGAACTAATTTGTACAGATTAAAAGCACCACCAAATTTAAATGATCAAGTTCTGAGGGCATACAGGATGAAGTAAGAATATTAAGCGTACATGTACGAAATGTGTATATGTATACATACAGGTAGTTTCTAAGCCTGAGGTTAGACTGATTCTTGTGTCAGTGCAGGCATCTATGTACATATAATTGAGATATATAGGCAAGAATTGTAGGGTGAGACTGTAGGACATACAGAATTCTCCCTATTAATGATAACAAAATAGTTTAGTAGGAAACTTACTGCATTCATGGGAAGAACTGATTGATTTTCTCTATTAAAATGTAGGTGCTATTAATTCAAAGATCTCTTCCATATAAAGAGTATCATTAACAATCTAATGTAACTGTCTTCTGTTCCTGGAACCCATATGCACACAAGAGAAATCTACATGAAAATATTGTAATCCAAATAATATGTTAATTCTAACTGTAAATATTATGAGTCTGATGCCATATTTTTTTTAACATTTCCTTATTCACACTGAGCAAACTAAAATCGTGACATATCTGACACACTTGAAAACACATTTGAACAGCTCTTTTAAGTTGTAAGTCATTAAACCTGTGTCTGTGTGGCGTGTGGATATAGTTCTAATAGGACTTATGGGAAGATAAAGAGGCAACCTCTTAGAAAAGGAGTAAGTACATTTTAATTAGAAGGAACATAAGAATAACAGATCAAATATATTGTGTCATGTCTGTTATACAGAAACTGTTGAGGGCTTAAAAAATTTTCAGTTAATTAAGTTAATCAAGTCAGTGCTTGACGTAGGAGGTATTAGCATGGACAGAAAAGAAAAATGAGAGAATGACCTGCTATATCTGTCTGTACAAAGAGGTTCCAGATAAATGCATACAATTCACCAATGCCTTAATTGTTCTAGTGGTACAACACTCAATCCTGTGGTTAAAAAAGGGGAAAAAAAAGTAAAAAAAAAGTTTAATGAGCTGTTCTAGCAGTATGAGTAATTGCTTTTCTTCTCATTAAAACTAATACATGTTAAGTTCTGCTGGATAAAGAAGACTCAGGACTGTACTGTATCAGCTGCAAATGCACAGTTAAAACAGAACTGCAGCTGAAGCTTTTCTGACATCATTTATAGTTTGGGCTTTTTTTTATTTCTGGGAAAAAGAGGACATCATTATGGAATTTGAAGGAAAAAAATCTTTAAACAGCTTTGTACTTGGCTCTATTCCTTTGTTACTTTTTCTAAGTAAAATAGACAAGAATAATTTTATTTGTTAAAAGAAATGCATAGTCAGTGATTTTCAATTTAGTGTTATATTTACATATTTTTCATGGACTTTCTATCCCTGTTAAATGCTCAAAATCATTTCTCAGCTCTTTGCTCATGTGATTTGGAATGAATAGAGGCATATTATTCAAAACTTTGTTTTCTGTGATTGTAAGTATGTGATTATGGCAAGCTAAATGGTAAGCTAACACTTTCTGACACATATTCTGAGATGAGATTTCAAAACAATTTCTTTTCCTTCATTGCTTGGAAGATGAAAACAGCATACATAGACAGTTGGTCCTAGTATCCAGAATGAGCCTCTGACTTGTCGATATTGGGATGGGCTGACACCACATGGGACTACACTGCCAGAATACAAGACAATTTTTGAAAACTGAAGGAATGCCTTTAAAGATAGATTGAAATAAATTTAAGAAGTAGAGCACTGTTGGGAAGTGATCCTGTTACGAAGCAGTGAAATATGCAACATATGATTACTACATACTTAGAATAATTTTTCTACTTTAGCACTGATATGATATCATCCATGCTATCAAGTCCAGTTCTCTGCATTGGATATGTGATCAAATAGAGAAATGGAGAAAAATGAAGGTTTGAGAACTAAATCTCATAGCATACAGGTTCATGACTGAAATGATTGCAGGATTTGAGTCTAAAGACCTTCAGAGTGAGACCAGATGATAGCCTTCATGAAATAAATGGCTGGTAGAAAACTGGACATAATCTGTTTATCATGTCTATGGCATAGAGGAGAAGCGATGAAAATTAATTTCAGCAAGAAAGTTTCCAGTTAGACATTGAGAAAAAAATTACAACAGTAAAGATAATGAAACACTGCCATAGATTGCCTGGGGAAAGACTTTAGAATCCATCGGCAGGGGGTCTTTAAAAACAAATAAAACATCAGTCAGAAATTATTCCTCTTTGGGTTACAGGAATAAAACATAAGACTTCTCAAGGTCCTTTTCAGATCCACTGTTTTAAGAATTCAGTGTGAATACTGGATTAAAATTACCTGATTGACCTCAAGAGGAGAATATATGAAATTAAGAAAAATAAGCAAGAAACAGATGGGAAATATGATTTTGCTTAGAGTTGGAATTAGAATCCGTGGTTTTATAAATTTAATTTCAGGGATAAACTTTTGCAGTGATTCAATGACTATGTAAGTGTGAATTCTTTTACTTTTTATGTTTGTTGTTCTAATTCTATATATTGGAATGATATATTTTTAAATCACAGTACATTAAGACTGTTTTTTTAATCTTGCATCTGCTATGTATTCATTGCCATTTCTAACTGAAATGACCTAAGTTTTAGTTTCCTTTGTATTAACTCACTGATACTGTGACAATATTAAAATTTTATTTTAACTTGAAATCTGTCCTTGTAGCGAGACAGCTGGATATAGCTGAATATACCATCTCACCAAAACAACAGAATGAAGTGATACAAATTTAGAGATATGAAGTGGCCAAGACTAAAGCCTGTAGGAGTTCTGTCATGAGTTTTGTCACTGGCTTAATGTGTGAGTTTCTGCACTGTCCACCCATGAAAAATGTAACACCCACAATTGTTATGTTGTGGGTGTAAATAATATGTGCAGGTCTAATACAAAAACTTTCTGGAATGTGTTTGTCCAAAACTGGTTATCTTAGAGTGAAAAAGGACCGTAATCACTCCAGGTGATCATATTTAAAATGGAATTGGACATCATCTGTTGTGTTGGTTGCCTGTGTTCAGGCACTGGCAGCATGAGTGGGGAGAGGACAGGGCTGCCCTGTGCCAGACACAGATGAGCCCTGCAGCCAGAGTGATGGTGCATGAGGAAAACCTATTTAAGAAAGTGCAGAAAATATCAGAAGATGAAGAGGAGTGAGGAAAAATAAACCCAAAGAACCACAAAACACCATTTTGAGAAACAGACTTGTGAACACCAAGAGAAGTAGGGAAGATGCTCCAGCCACCTGAGCAGATATCTACACTGCAGACTGTTGAGGATCCAGCACTTGAGGAGGTGGATGTCCTTAGAAGGAAACTAAAGCCTGTGGAGAGCCCACACTGAAGCAGGGAAAAGTGTGAGGAGGAAGAGACAGACTGAAGGACTAACCGTAAACCCTATTCCCACCCCTCTGCACTGCCTAGGGAATAAGAAAGCGTTAAGAGAGAGAATTAAGTGAATTTAAATCCAGAAAGGCAGGGGGAAGGGTGGAATGGAGGAAGGTGTTGCTTTAATTTTGTAGGTGTTCCTCAACAGATTTTCCATTTTTCAACAAATTTAATTTTCCATAAATTTAATTAATTTTCCCCAAACTGGGTCTGTTTTGCCCACAGCAGTAATCTGTAATTGATCTCCTTATCTTAACCCAGGAACTTTTTCATCTTCTTTTCTCTGCCTGTTCTGCTGGGGAGGAGGACTGAGAGAGTATGGGTGGGCACCTAGCAGCCAATCAATATCAATCCACCACAGTCATATTAAATATTAACAGGGGAATTACAAAGAGATGCACAAAAATGAGTGGACATGAAAACAAACCTGGAAATTTGTAAAAAGTGGGGCATAAGGTATTGGAGTGAGAAGATGAGCAGTGACTCTGGTCATTTCCAGATGTCAACTTGTAGCATCTTTATTCCTGCCTGGATCAGGCCCAGCACCTTCCTGTGGGGTGCAGAAGCAGCCTTTGCCCAGCCAGTGACCCACAAAGCAGGAGCAGCGTGGGTGCACCAATCCCCAGGGTAATGTGGGGCTGAGCAAGGCACCTGCCCATGGCTTGTGCTTTATCCAGGTATGGACAGTTACAAGGATGTGCACTCAGTTGGATCTCCACAGGAGGGTCTGCTTGTGGGGAACACTGGGATGGGGGTATGTATGGGATGGGGGCATGTGTAACACACAGTAGTAGGGTTTGCATATAGAAGTATGTGTGTGTGTGTGTGTGAACATGTGGTTGTAACCTTCCGGGATTAATTATATAAGGGTGTTAAGCAAACAATAGAGCTTTATTAGCATTTTCTAAGTGGAAGTACTGCTGATTATCTGCTGTATTATTGATATTGATTCTGAATATATAGTTCATTGATTGCCAGTTAATTACATGTCATTAATAAATGGATGAATCAATCCTGATTAGATTTAAACTCCATGAAGAGAGTTTAAATTGAACTGCTGAGCAGTTTTTTCCCAGCAACAACTTACTACTGGTCTTTTGGTAAACCTAATGTTCAGATCCATAAAGTTTTACAGGTGCCAAACATAAACACTACATTTAATTGTTTGGTATTTTACCAAAATGATCCTTGGACACCTACTTTTTTAAAGTGAATTTTCCTATTAGGGTGGAACTTCATTGCCTAAAAGTGTGTTTACTGACAGGTTTTGATGTCATCCTAGGTGCCTAAACATCTGTTATAGTCAGTAGAATCTAATCAATATGGTCAACATTGACTAAATTTCAAAAAAGAAATTAGACTGACTAGCTGCCAGGGACCTGATTATGTGGACACAGTAAGAGTATTTGACGTGACCTATGGTTTCCCAACTGTCTTCCAGCTGTCATTCCATAAAGGCATGTTCTCACATAGATTCTGTGTCGTCCCTACCAGAAACTATGCTAATGCCTTAACCATCCTACTGAGTTCTGTTGGGAAATGTATGTCTGTCTTTCAGGAGGTGAGTGAAGATATAGGTGTTTAGTATAGAAAGAGCTAATTTTTTATGTTAACTAAGCATCTAAATATCCAGAAGCCTGGATATTTAGAACACAGGTACTTATATATAGCCTGCTAAAATAACGTATTTTGATTTGGAACAAATCACACCCTTGTGTCACGTAGTCAACAGCTATCTCAGCCAAATGCAATTTTGTAATCTGTAAATTAGGCACATAGAAGTTAAAGTTTTGTCTTCAGTCTTCTTGTAAACATGAGATTTGTAATCATATCTCTTTGGGTAGGAGTATTACAAATCCTGTAATTTCAAATTTGTAGAAGCTAGCTAAGTTAAACTGGCATCCAAACAAAAATTCATCCTAATTGCTGGGCTTTAGTATGAGGATGTCTATTACTATCCACTGTCAACTCCTATGAATTTTGCATTTCTGGTTGTAGAGTGCTGATCATCAACTAAGAGGAAGGGTCACCATTTTTCTTCTAGTTTTGACTTACATTGGAACACATTGTTAGTCATCAGTCCAAATCTCTTTAGACTAAGATTTATTCAGGTTCCTGCTCTACAGCCAAATTCTGTAATCAAAATTCTGTTTTGTAAAATGAGGTAACAGTCACTTCCTATTTGCCTGTTCTCACTTTTCATTCTGGTGAAGCTCACTCTAACTTTTTTCTACAGGTATCTACCTCTGTATTGTGAAATGCCCTTCCAGAACTAGATACATATTTTTATATGCTGTAGTGTGGCATGCCATAGTTCCTACAATCCTTTGATAGTGTGGCTTTCTACCTTTTCTGGCCAAATTCAGTTTTGTGTAGGTTGCTGCAGCTTCAGCAAATTAAGCTTCTTGACTTCAAGTCTTCTTTCTATACATCTGGAATGAAGAAATCAATTTATAAGTCCCAAGATTACTTAGAAGATTAATTAGTTACTGCTGTTGCAATCCTCTGAAGATTAAAATACTACATGCCAGAAAGTATTATTGTATAAATTATGTTCTTGAAAACATAAGCTACATTTTGTTGGATGAATGTGGATGCTCTCTTTTTATAAAACTTGTTTCAATTTGTTGTTTGTGGGTTTCTTTTTCTTGTTTCTTTTTTTT
>VZTU01030015.1:72966-124132 GCA_013400835.1 Zapornia atra | reverse complement strand
GAGGGACACGGTACATCACAGCAACCTGTTTTGTATAACAATTTGCTGCTTGAAAAGGAACTTATATATGAAAGAAAAAGCATAGAAATACTCAGTTTTTATCGAACACCAGAATATTAATGGCCAGTAGATCAATGTTAAATCAGTGCACACAAACAGCAGCAGAAACCATTTACCAGCAACAGGCAAATCAGTTCGATAACACAAAATTAAATGTTTTCTTGCCTTGTACAAAGAAATGCTGATTGCTGGCAATACCTTGAAACAAAGTTTCCAAGATAAAGTGTATACCTGTTTTTTGAAAGATATGATTGCATTTGCATGCAGTCTCTTGAAAGATCTCCTCCAGCTCTAACCTTGCCTTTTACTTGCTCTTTTCCTGGAAGAGACCACGTGATGTTTTCTTGGTATAGTTGCCTGCCTTTCCTGTGAGATAGGATCGTGACCTGAAAACGTTTTCCCTAAGACAAAACCTTATCACTGGTATATGTAAAGGTCAGTATTATTTTTCTGGAAACAGATTAACATACATGTCTGAATGTGGGGGTTTTGAGTGGTTTGTTTGGGTTTTTTTTCTAGAAAACTTTAATGGAATTTAGGAGGTGAACTAAAGGGACAAAGTGCTGATTTTTTAAGGTTATGCATACACTTGGAGAAAGATTGACACGTCATTCAATAACCTTTTGAGAAAGAGGGAGAAGTTATAGGTGATGTAATGCTGAGAGACAGATGAAGTGACTTTAGGTAATCAAAGCAAAAATTGCTGCCTGACAGAATCCCAGCAGCAAGACACTCATTTTCTGAGATACCTGATGGGTTTTTACAGTGTTATAGCATTTGAGTTTTATGTTGTATGATATTCAGCAACTGACAGTATGACCCTCTTCTCCCCTAAGATGTTATCACTTCTCTGTGGCAAAGTAATTCTGTTGCTCTCTTACTAGAGATGAACTCATGAATCAGTGATGTGGGCAGGGGTGGCAGTCCAGATAGCATTCTGTGAAATCTATAAATCCTTTAAAAGAGACTGTTTTTCTGCTGCCAGCAGTTATTATTGTGTCGCAATCAGGCAATTTCATTCTGAAATGTTGGGTGGCCTGGATTTGAGTACTAAAAGCAGAAAAGCTACCAGGAGATTATGGAATCAGCACATTATATGATCTGAAAAATAGGCAGTGAAGTCCACCTATTTTTGTATGCTCTGTCTAGTTAGCAGTGATCACCACTCCAGTGAACTCTGAAGTACTTTTTCTTTAAATCATAACCTTTAATCATATCTAGTAGAAGTTTTCATAAAGTTTTAAGAACAAAATCTGTTGATTTTTTTTTCCCCGTGTCTTGCCTTAGCTATCACTTGCAATTTTTTGAACTTTCAATAATTAAGTCATACCATATCCATAGGTCACTTCAAACATAACTTTCAACTCTCTGCATGCTTAAAACCCAGGTCAGTCAGTAAGTCTTCATGGACTCCCTTGTGCCTTGAAGAAGCCAAAACCAAATGCAGTGAATTATCCAAAATCATATGCTCTGAATTGGGGTATACACACAGAATTAATAGTTAAAGATTATTAGGTTTGGACAGATACATTCTAGCATTTTATACAGCTACTGATGACATACGGATTGGAAAACTGATGTACAAATAAAGAAAGTAAGTCTTACACCAAAGAGCAAGTCAAGTATTTCTTTGAATGCACAAAAAGGTTTCCTTAATTCTAAATAACTGTCGTGCACAATTGGCTACAGTCCCTTTGGCTGCTACACTTCTGGATGGGTTTCACCAGCATTTCCAGAAATTTAATCCTCTTTTCTTGACCTAAAACTGTTCATAACTTTCATCTCACAGAAAGCTTTCCTGAACTTTTGTCATCTTTGGACAGTTCCTTATTAAAATTGAGTACATCATGAAGTGGTAGAAATACTGTTAGTTTGTTTTCATGGAAAAACCAAGAATCCCTGCAAAAACCCTTGGGAATCATTATATAATTTGCCTTTGTCTTTAGCACTCCAATTAAAGGTATTGATTAGCAACAGTAAAATAAGAATACTAAAAAAGTATTTGTAGCTTAATTTTGTTTATTTGTTATTCTTCGTTAGCATTCAGAGCACCACTAGTGGTTTAAGGAAACTGGAAGGAATTAGATCTTGGGTAAGGATTCAAATCAGGTGCTATATTTACTCTTCATGATACAAAATTAACTAGAAAGCAGAGGACTTACCATGGTTCCTTAGGAAAAAAAAAANGTTCCTTAGGAAAAAAAAAAAAAAAAAGCTAAACCAATAATTTTGTTGTGTAAGACTGTTAGGAGCATTTATAAACTATTTGGCTGAAAATATTTGTAACAACTGATAGATTCAATGAGAAAGTAGTATTTTTTAGAAACCAGGATTGGTAAGTGAACTACTCAGTGAATTTAACACAGATTCCAGCTGTGCTGATATATGTTTTAAAAAATTCACAGCAAGAATTCATAGACTGTATTGTTTCAGAGAGGAAGTTAACTGTAAGTTCTGTGAATGATTAATGTGGGCATCTATATGCTATTTGCATCAGATACAAAAATTAAAAGAAAGAAATATCAGAAGTTGCACCAAGGGAGAGTAAATAGTGAATCAAATAGCTCTGGGGTACCCTCTGATTCCTTAGCTCAGAGAGAACAGTCCCACCTCCAGATTTTCAGAGGTACTTGCTGGGGTGCAACTTTTGGGTGTGAGGTTTGCTGTTGGTTTGGGGTTTTTTTTGTACCCTTTGGAAATTTTCATTTTTGTGTAACCACAGTGTCAGACATGTGAAACCTGATAGGATCATGGAATTTGTTAACCAGTTTTAATCATGGTTAACCATTCCAAAATTCTATTAACCACATTTATTGTGCTTATAAGTCTTCTTCGAAAAAAATTACTAGAGAATCTAGTGTATGATGTCTTTGTTGAATTTAGGCTTGAAAAATGGAGAGTGAGAGATTATTTTTGTCCTGTTAAAACAGCTTTGCTTCACAGGATAAATTTGTAAATAAAATATTAGACATCATGAGCTCCCTTTCAGTTATATAAACATTTGGAATAATTAACAAAGTCATAAGATATCATATCCTAACATTTAACTTAAAGTTTGTTTATTATTATAATAGATGATTACATAATGCAACTTGCTACAGAAGTAAGAAGGGAGTGATGCATCACTTCTGGTGACCAGGGATGTATTATTTGGTGTTAGCTCTTGTTCAAAATCTGAATATAGTAGAATGAGGGAGAAATGAAAATTACTGGCCTGTAAATACAGTTCTGCTCATCTGCAGAACTTTTTAACTCTATCCTAGCCGAAACTAGGACATGATGCCAGTGTAATAAAACCTGAGACCTTTTTTTTAAATTAAATATGAAGATAATGCATGAAAAAAAGATAAATCCCAACAATAGTTGGAAAATTCATTAAATGCTTTCTACCATAGGAAGTCACATGTGGCCATTTGTGTCTCTCTTTCCCACACTTCAATTATCTAATGAAGTGACATCTTGGACCTTTGTATCAAATTAAAGGTGTTGTGTTTCACAATTAAAAGATAGTGTGGTGGTGGTTCTGAGTCTGGGTGAGGTGAAAGATTGCCCTGGGAGTCCTGGTGGACAACAAGTTAACTATGAGCCAGTAGTGTGCCCTTGTGGCCCAGAAGGCCAATGGTATCCTGCATTAAGTATGTGGCCAGCAGGTTAAGGGAGGTTATCCTCCCCCTCTACTCTGCCCCAGTGAGACTGCACCTGGTACGTTGTGTCCAGTTCTGGGCCCCTCAGTTCAAGAAGAACAAAGAACTCCTTGAAAGAGTCCAGCGCAGGGCCACCAAGATGATTAAGGGAGTAAAACACCTTCGTTAGGAGGAGAGGCTGAGGGAGCTGAGCCTTTCTAGCTTAGAGAAGAGGAGACTGAGGGATGCCTTATTGATTTCTATAAATATGTAAAGGGTGAGAGTCAGAAGGATGGAGCCAGGCTCTTCTCAGTGATGGCCAGTGACAGGACAAGGGGCAGTGGGTGCAAGCTGGAGCAGAGGGAGTTCCATGTGAACATCAGGAGAAACTTTTTCCCTGTGAGGGTGAGGGGGCTCTGGGACAGGCTGCTCAGAGAGGTTGTGGTGTCTCCTTCTCTGGAGACATTCAAAACCCACCTGGATGGGTTCCTGTGCAATTTAGTCTAGGTGATCCTGCTCTGGCAGGGGGCTTGGACTAGATGATCTTTCAATGTTCCTTCCAACTCCTAATGATTCTGTGAGTGAGCAAGTGACACATGATGCTCAACTGCCTGCAGGGACTAAACCACAACACAAGTAAAAATAACAAAAAGGAACTTCTCTACCCTCAGCAATACAAAGAGCACAGCAGCATCTGTTTTTAAAAGGTAAATTGTTGTAAAGTCTTTTAGGAAAGGGAGCTTTTGAAACAGTGTTGCACAACTCTTTGAATACAAAAGGTTTAATAAGAAGGATTCACCATAGAAGGGCTTCTCACTCAGCACCTTTGAGTTAAATACAGGCTACGTTCATTCAAGGGTCTGTGTGGCAAAGATTTTGCAAATATTATCTATGAACATTGGGGTTTTTTAAAAGTTTGTGCCAGGTTATAGTGTGGCAGGGAGGACACAAACTGCCTATGCACAGTTCTCTGCAAAGGTCTCATGAAAGGATAAAGGGTAGACTTCATTTCAAAAAACGAGTGACACGGGTTCAGGCTGGCTAGCAAATACAGTTTGCACCTGCAATGAGAAGTGATTAGAAGACTGAAATTCTATTTCCTCTGTCAGCAGCACTCTCCAGAAGGCCAGGCTTGCAGCAGCTTGCTCAGCCTGGCTTTCTGAAAGCAGTATCTCCCCGGGGTGAATAGCCTTTGCTAATGCAGAGATGCCTTTGGGGTGACTGTGACCCTAGGCTTTGTTCTGTTTTCATTCCAACACACCATCAAATGGCATGAAATATGTATAAATGCGGAAACTTCCAAATGATGTTCTATTTATAACCGTAATAAAATGACATCTCTAAGTACATTTCCTCTAAATTTTTAAGTTGTGTCATATACCCCGGCTAAGATGATAAATTAAAGACTACTCCACAACTCTTGGGAACCAATGAATAATGTTCAGCTGAATAACAGTTCTGATTCCTTATCACTTCTTTAAATATGTCTTTCTACCTTCTATTATTTTCCTTTATTTCCTCTACGCTTTCCTCTGTTAACGGAATCATATTTGGCTCATTTTGATTTTTGCTGTTTCTCTGTGCTGGTTGAAACCTTCTGTTCAGTTTATTGACTTTCAATTTTTCTCCTATGTACATACAATGACTCTATAAACATGATCAAATTATTTCCTGTAAGGGTNTGTGGGGTGGAACAATGCATATCTTCCAAAATTCAAGATAGTGAAACCATGGAAGTGAACAAATTTCAGCAGTAGTTGTCTATCTGTGGAAACCAAACCAAATCTCTAGACCAAATCATCAGCACTCAAACATTAGAAGAGGAAGTGGTGATAGCACAATTTATTTCTTACCTGATTTACACTACCTGTCAAAATTTACAATTATGTAAGTCAATCTAAAGCAGGACAGAATCTTGATAAATATTATGTTGTTATAATTCATTCACACTAGACAGTTTCTGCAGGGCAGGATGCTTGAGTCTTCCCCTTCTGAGATGAACTTCTTTCTCACAGACCCTTAGGAGCTTGTGGTGGTGGTGTTTATTGCCCTTTACTGAGATCCCCTGGAGGCTAACTTACACTATTGAAGCAGAGATGTACCATCTATTAATAGTAAATCCCCCCTTCTTCTAGGACTACTAAAATACAGCCAGTTTGGAATCTGCAATGTGGATTTGATTGTTGGAACTAAGGAACTGGGAAAACAAAATCATTTCCAGTTACAAAGCCCGAAGCTGTCCTGGGTGGGAGTAGTCACAGTTTACCAACAAGGATACTAGAGGAAAGAGACAGACAACAAACACTGTTAAAAATGGCATGCCTTTTACTTTATGTGAGATGCAATCATAAACGTATTAGCTTTAATCTACTTTTATTATCAGAAACAGCACAGGAACAACCTCTCAATGGAGCCTGGATCATAAAATTTCATAATAAATTTACAAATACCACTGAAGAGGTGATTCTTGAGAACATCAGGACTGAAAATAAATAGATTTTCTGACACGCCTTTCATGGTCAACACATTGCAACTCAATGTAGGTAACTGCAGTTTGATTTCTTGTCCTTATCCAAGGGAAGGAGATCCCACTATCATAGAAGTAACATTTACGATTGACTAATGATTGTACCTATTAAACTCTACAGGGAGTCTCATTTAGAGGTGTCGATGTTCAAGCATCCATATTGTTAACTGAGCAAAATAGGAAGCAACTGCCACCTTCATGAAGTTGTGCACAGTACGAAAGGATTTTGCCAAGCACTACTCAACCTCTACTTCCAATGCAGACAGAAATATATCACTAGCTTACAAAAACCTTCAGTGTGGAAAGAGAGATGTGAATTAGAGGATTGCTTTTCATTTTTTGTTACTACACAGGATATGCTGACAGAAATTATTATCCAGATTCATTGAGCCCCATCAGAAAGCTGTGGAAGCTTTTTAGACCCTGTTTTTTATAGAACGGCAATAGATTTTGTTTGAAAGCAGTTATAGCAAGGCCAGTATTGTGAAAAGAAAGTCTGATGTGCCACACACTTTTATGAATACAGTTGAGTTATCCCTAGATTGTCTCAATTTCTTCTCACAAGATGCTGCACAGTCACTATCACATGTCTATTAAGGGAATTTTATTCACAACCAGAAGCAAGCAGCAGTCGAACTGCCAAACAGTGTTTTTAGTTTGCTTCTGCTCTGCCAGCTCTCCATGCCAGGACAAACCCTTTTGAACTCAGTGACAGGAAAGTAAATATATGGAAATTGATCCCTAAAAAAGCCACTGTCATCCCTCCTAACAACCAGACACTGCTGTCCAAAATTGTACAAACAAGAGCTTTCTCATGGCTTTTCAAGAGCTGATTTTACACAGAGTTGCACACAAAACACTGTGGATTTCCATGAGCTTCATGCCAGCCTTCATTCTAGTTTTTGTGGCTTAATAACCACAGGACTTCAATGTAGTTTGAGCTCAGAGTTAGACATGAGTCTATATAAAATATTTTATGTGATCTTTCATTGTGGCTAGGATTTTACAACCTGTCTCAAAACCTGAATTTTGCAATTAGCTCTTTATTTATAATGACAGTCTGTAATGAACATAGCCCTACTGTTTCAGCTATGCAACATGCAGAGGTGGCGTTAGCTGAGATCACTAAATGGCTCAAAATCTGCTAACGTTGCTCTTCGGGGTCTGGAAGTCCAGTAATGAAACAACCATTTGACATTCTCCATTCTTTCCACTGCATAAGCATATTTAAACATGCTGCCTAACTCTGGAGCACGTTATATAGTGATAGTTCTTTGAAGATGGTTTTGGAGAAAGTGTGCTATTTTGTACTCATTACTCAAAAGGTCATTGAGATTGTTTCTTCTATTACAACCCCGAGCAGCACTACAGGCCTGGGGGAGACTGGCTGGAGAGCTGTCAGGCAGAGAAGGACCTGAGGGTATTGGTTGACTGCAGGCTGAATTTGAGCCAGCAGTGTGCTCAGGTGGCCAGGAAGGCCAATGGCATCCTGGCTTCTATCAAAAATAGTGTGGCCAGTAGGTCTGGGGAAGTGATTGTGCCCCTGTACTCAGCATTGGTGAGGCTGCACCTCGAGTGCTGGGTCCAGTTCTGGGCTTCTCACCATAAGAAGGACATTGAGGTCCTCCAGTGAGTCCAGAGAAGGGCACCCAGTCTGGTGAAGGGGCTGGAGGGCAAATCCTATGAGGAGCGACTGAGGGAGCTGGAGGTATTCAGCCTGGAGAAGAGGAGCCTGAGGGAGAGACGTTATCACCACCTACAGTTACCTCAAGGGAGGTTGTGGAGAAGTGTGTGATGGTCTCTTCAGCCAGGTGACAGGAGATAGAATGAGGGGAAATGGCAGGAAGCTGTGCCAGGGCAGGGACAGATTAGATGTTAGGAAAAATTTTTTTACTGAATGAGTTGTCAGGGCCTGGAACAGGCTGCCCAGGGTGGGGGTTGAGTCACCTTCCCTGGATGTGTTTATAAAAAGGGTAGATGAGGTACACAGGGATATGGTTTAGCTTAGGATGGGAATGGTTGGACTTGGTGATATTCAAAGGTCTTTTCCAACCCTGTGATTCTGTGAATACATTGACCTAGTGGGACCAGGTGTTTCTAACATCAGTGAAGGTTTTTTTCATATATCCCTCTGAGAGAAAAGGATGCTGAAAACCTTTTGTAAGCTCATGGTTAAGATTTTTTTTTTTAATCTGAAATATTGTTCACACCTCGTGTAGATGAAGGAATTCTTTAAAAAAAATAAGTTGTAACAAAGTACCTCCTCTAACCTTTGAGCCAGCTGTTGTGAGTCTTCCTATTTCAAGACATTTCTTTCAGCCAGAACTAAATTTAGGTCAATTCCAAGAATAATTGAAGATCAACTAAAAACCCCATTTCCAGGGAATTTACAGTAGGTTGATACTTGTCTAGTACTACTTGCAAAAACCCTTTCACAGGCCAGTCTTAACAGTAAAAGCCTACCACATCTAGCTTAATTGCCGTTGTTGACAGCTCCGACTGAAATCCAACAGGAACTGCTCACACGTGATGCTTCAGAAATCCATGCTTTGCTCAGAAAAAGCCAAGTACTACACCTACACAATTCCTTTCCCTAGTGATTGTTGCCTATGCAACATACACATAATAGGCTTTCGGCAGCAGCTTTCTCCACTGAATTATCATATTCATTTTATTAATGGAAAATTCTGCTAAAGAAACTCACCTTCTCTGACCTCCTACAGAGTGTAATGTGCCAGTCCTGCTCAGGGTAATGGAAACTCTTAAGCTTTGTCCTATATTTATTAATGCTAATGAAATTGAACAAATGGCTGGTTTCAGGGAAAGCAATGAAAGCAGAAGAGAGGGCAATGGCAGGAATGAGCCTGTAATTATAGGCAAGTTCTTACACAAGGAAGCAAGCTCCTCTAAAGACAATACTCATACAAATGGCAAGACGAGATGCAAAGTTTTTTCAAAGTTGTGTAGGGAAGAAAAGGGATTAAAAGATGAATTAGCAAGAGCTGAAACAGCTGTTATTCATGAGTTAAGAGCATTAACACTCAGTGCGTTCTCTGTGCTACCACCAATCTTTAATGTAATGAAATAGAAACATTATCTCATTACATACCCAGCAAGAGGCTCTCTATCTCTAGTGTACTCCATGTGCTGTAGTAATCCAGATATTTCAACATGATGCATTAAAGAAGGAATTCAGTAAAAAGAAATTTTTTTAATGCAAAGTTAAATACTGGCTATGTTAAAACATAAAGCAAAATGGAAAGATAAAGAGTATAAACCAGCTAAAATACAGATGTATACCTCTCTCTTTCTGTAGAGAAATGCAAAGGTCCATTTAATAATTTGTAAGACCTTATGGAATCAGATATTCAGTAATGGCTAAATGTTTTTTTATCATGTCACCATGTAACTGCCCAGCTTTCTCCTCAGAAAGTTTCTCAGCACATCTCTTGCTCTGTTCATTCTGGGATCCTTGGTACCTACAGAGTGTGAACAGTATGAATAGGTAGAGTAATGCTATACCTCCACCTAATGTCTGGTATACCAGTGGAATAATTCTAATGGCTCTAACAAATGCATCATGTGAATATCACATATTTATTTGCAATAATACTGAATGTCTATGCAGAGATATAAGGTCACCACTACAATTCTTACAGGTCAGACCTGTTTGTTCACGGCTTCATGTTGGTTGTAGTGACGTTGCCTATTGCATCACTGTTCATCAAAGGGAATCCAATAAAGAAGAGAAATAGTGGTAGCTGTTTATTTTTTTTCCTCAAGTCATAATATTTTGGGGAAAACAAATCATACCATCAGCCATGGTATTTTTTTCCAATATTTCATTTAAAATTTAACATTAAAATATATATTGAAACATAAAGTATATATTTCAAAGAAAAATATTTTAAATGATCACTAGTACATTCTTATAATATTAATTAGTTATAACTTAGCAACTATATAAATGTTGGAATATTTGTTCAGGATATTTAATTACATATACAACTGCTGAAATCAAAAACACCAAAAGGAATGTAAAATTGAATGTGCTTGGAAAAAAATAAATCAAAGTACTTTTCAATAATACACAATTCATGAAGAAAAAAATTACTTCATATTTTACAAAAATAAACACTGCCACATCAAAGCACGTCCTTATTCTTTTGCCTAGAAAGAAAAGCTTGACATTTTCTTTTAAAACAATTCCTAGCTGAGGTATGATGTTGCTTATTAAACTGTATCACGTTGAAGTCAGCTATGATTTTTTTAATTACATGTGGATCCATGGTAGAGTCTCTATATTACAATGTTAAGGTCTCAAGCTGCACCTGTTTCGATAAGGGCTGGAGCTGGCAAACAATTTCTAGTGCTGTAGTTAATATTCCATCTACATATAGTCTGGCCTGAGCTCTCAGGAAGATTTACCCTTTTTTTTCCCCCCTTCTTTTTCCTTTTTCTCTTTTCCTTTTTATTCTTTTTCTTCCCTTAATGTCATCTCTCCACTGCTGTACCATTCATATGTTTCATATCTCTCTTTTCTGGCTGAGAGCACTAAAACCAGCTTCTGCTGAAGTTAGGTTAGTGCCATTGTTGATCAGCCAGTGTTGTGAAATGATGCAAGGCTAACAGCTTCGAAGCTGAGGTCACTGCCAAGAGCGATGAGGTTGTATTTGGTACCAAAAGCAAAACTGATACTTTCCCACACACACACTTTTTTGCATCTCCAGCTGGGAATGACACAGGCTTTCCACAAATAAAAATAACCACCTGCTTTGTCCACTCATACACAATTAACCCTTTTATTTAACAGGGACAGCAAATATATTCTGTGTGCATTGAAGTAATCTCTACAGTAGAGCAAATGGGTAAAACAGGTGAATGGGACTGGTAACCATATATCTTATCTTTCTTTTCCCATAGGATCCTTTCTATCTTTAGAATTAATGGGTATTGATTTAATTCCATCTATCTCTGTAAGAATACGAACAAGAGAGCATAATTTAAAGAAGGCAGTGAATTTTCTAATTTTAAGTATTTTCGTGCATTGTAATAGCTTCCATATCACACTCTACCCAAAGATCTCAGAGCACATTTTAAAATTATGCTGGGATTCCTACAGAACAATCAGATGGATGATTATCCCAGCTTTGAATATAGGCAAAGAAAAAAAAAAAAACCCCGAAAAACCAACAACGAAACATTATAGACCTACTGCAGCACTATCTGTGAGGCAACAACCAACCAATACTGATGACTACGCTTTTTGTTTGGCCTGTCTTGAGCAGCTAATTTCCTCCATGATTACTGCAGCATCACTTTTCTTCAGAGGTTGGAAAAAATCACACAGGAGTTTCTGCAATGAGTCTTTGGTGGGGTTTATTCTGCCACACTTATCATATGACTTTGGAAGTTTAATCAGTTCTGAAATAATTCATCTTTTCCTCACTAGCAGAAAAACAGTTATTTGGCTTTGACTTTTTTAATCTTCTGGATTTAAAAAAAAAAAGAAAAAAATTTTTAAATCTGTCTGTTCCAGAAGATGATTTGAAGTAGCAAATATATTCCTCAGGCTCGGTTCTCTGTAAAAGTATCTTTGAACTTGTAGTTTTAAACCTCGGTGTTCAGGAGAGAGAACTAAGGTGATGTCGGCTTTTGCAAGTAGTCTGGCACAACAGGAAAGATCTGAAGAGTGAGAGACTTGGAGCTGAGGACCTGAGGTGCACACCCACACTGAGGACAGGAGGCTGGGAGCTGACTCCAGACCACCGTACACTTCCCTCTCAGACAAAAAGCCCATTGCTAGCCTGTCCATATATTTCTCTTTGGCTAGTCAAAAATGACTTAGCAATGCAAATCAAAGCCTGGAATTTGGTGACCACTCTTAGATTGCCTTTAAAAACACACTTTTCAGCCTACAATACTAACATGAGTACAACAGGGGAAAAAACCAAGCTGTTAAAATTCCCTATTTTAAAAACAAGGGATTGTAAAACAAAGTTGCAGGGTTGCAAACAGTGTTTAAAACTACTGTACCAATATAGCATGATGCTTTGTCCAAAAAGGGCTTCTATGGATATATAATGGACATAATATGTGTGGAAAAAAATTGTTTACAGGAATATTTTGAAGTAAGAATATCACACTTCCAAAGGTTTGTCTTCAGTGGGACCCCATTTCTGATGTCTTCCAAGACTGAAGGGAGATCTTAAATGCAAATTTCAAATTTTGGCTTTTTAATACAGTATTCTCTAGTTCTGCTGAGCTTTGTTTCTTATTTCTACAAGGTTTCCTGTTCTAACATAATAACTTAACCAGCAAGAAGTCACTTGTACAGTGATAAGAGAACATACTTGTTCCTAAGCCAAAGGGTAATGGTTAATGATTACCTTCATTTTCAGCCTCCTCCTTAAATTTCCATTTGGTTCAACATGCTTTTAAGTGAAATCAGGTTAGTGAGGTGAATAACCTTGGGCAGCTAGCCAAAGGGAAGAAAGATGAAACAGGTGATGGGAACATGACTGTTCATTTAGCCCTGTTAACGTGCCAGTGAACTCAGCGCACTTCCTAGAAAGCTTTTCAGTGCACACACAGGGCATTTATAATTTCCAAATCATCACACTAAAAAAGGAATAAAATTTGAAGGCTCAGAATCTCATTAAGGCCATAGGTACTTCACCTTATTCTGGAAGTATAAAGGCAACTATTTAATGTCTTTTTATTCTGCCAGAGTGATGTAAAATTGTTTTAAATTCACAAGGACCTGACCTAATGTCTTTATTCTTAAAGGATATGTAAAGATTAAAAGAAAATAACATTTTATAAAGTGTGTAAAATAAAAAAGTCAACTGGCATTGTGTAATCAGTAGCACACAGAAATCCATCAGTGGAGATAACTCCAAAGACTTTCAGGAGCTGATCTGCATTATCCAAGCACAGAGCCTGACTGTGAGAGGTAGACCATGCAGCAGTATCCCCTTAAATCAGTGCACTAATGAGCAGGTGCAAGGCTCCAATGCATGCCAGCTTATGGGATTTCTGCCACCTGTATCAGTTCACCTGGAAATGCACACATACATATACACATGTGTTTGTTTAAATATATTTTAAAAAAATAAACAAACATATAGAATATAGTCTATTTTTGCATCAGACATGACAGTTCTGCTTACAATATATCCAAGGACTATTGAAACACGTATCAGCTCTCCATCTACATATGGCTATTACAGCTGATCAAAGTGGAAATAGCTATAAATTGCTCTTGGACCTTAAATGGGGCAAGAGGTACTACAACCTTTCAAGTAACAATCTCATCACCCTTTTTTTTTTCTTATTCCTCAATGCTGGACTATATAATAATAACATTTTCAAGACAGATTGTCAGATTCTGCACTCAGTAAAGATGTAGACTTCTTCAGTAAAAGAAGAATCTTCTTTCCTCCCCCTACCCTCCATCCCCCCATTTACTCAGATCTGTAAGACTCCTCTTAAGTGCTGTTCATTATCTTTGTAGTAGAATTAAAATAGGTAAATGTGCAAGAAGTGTAGTTTGGATGCTGGTAAAAAAGATTAGAGAATTACCTATCATCACGGAAAATATTAAAATATAGAATCCCTTGAAGCATAAGAGCTTACTCTTGCTTCCCTTTGATAACTCATTTCTTCTTTTTATTTATTTTTTGAAATGTTGAATTCCTATTAGCATTTTAAAGATTTTGCAGCCAGCCATAGGAAAACATCTGAAGTAAGCTAACACAGATGAGACTAGCTTTTTCTCCTCCATCATTATCCACTGACATGATTTCTAAAAATAATGCCACTTCACCTTAAAACATTTGTCAGACAAATTGTTTTGTGCTAGTGCTAGAAACTGCAGGTCTAGCCTATGCGGGTTAGAAGATATATTTCAACATTTAAACCATATAAAAATGGGCTGGAGTTATACGGTCTCATAAAAACCATAAAAATCACCATTTCGACACTTATATGAGAAAGTACAAAGAAAGGCAACGGGATTGCAGCAGGTTCTGCTTCCTTAAGAAGGAAGATGTTACTCTTGCTGCTGTGCAGACTGCAACGGGAGCAGGTAGTTCTGTGTAGTCTCAGTCTAAAGATAGCAGCTAAGTTGAGCCTGTACTATCCTTGTATCCAATCTGAAAACTATTTGAACAGACTTCAGAGGCAATCAAAAGACTCTGTGCACATGCTTAATTCATACACCTGTGATTCCATTTTACTCTACCTGTATTTAAATTACACTTGAACTATAGTCAACTGTCTGTAAATTGTATATGAGGAATTCAATGTGTGAAAAAGTCAGAATCAGCTATATATATAGAACTACTGGGGAAAGAAAGGATGTCGCTGAGAGCATTTTCCTGATTTGTCACCCAAATTGTCATTGGCTAGTCCTCGGAAGTGGTTGGATAGCATTTATGGAGTGAGAAGAAAATAACAAAGAGAAATCAAAAAAAGCTCTAATTAATGTGATCCTCAGCTGCATCAGTACATTGCAATTTTCATGTAGGAGAAAATGCCTGCTAAAATGAGTCAGAGCAATTACAGGACTTTACAAGTCTTAGTGGACTCTACATGTTCTTTGTAGAGGGGGATTTAGAAGAAACTTTTCATTCATTTAGTTCTGTTAGATTTCAGAACCTGCTTGACGACTGCCTGATGGTACAGGGGTGTCTGGGTGTAGCAGCGTTCAAACATTTCTGTTTTGCCAGAGAAGTGTGCCAATTTTTCTATTGATGGCTTTTCAGTAACTACTTTGAGAAATTCATCCCTTTTCTTTGAAAGGTTCTGAACTTAAGGTCACTCCTACTGAAATCCCATACTGCTGCAGTACTCCAGAGGAAAGCTTCCACTGGTGCCCCTGAATGAGACACTGACATGATAACAGCATTTCTGGATTTCCAGAACAGGAACAGTGATTATTCCACTGACCAGAAACAGCTACCATCTCATAACCATGCCTGTTAAAAACTGCCAGAAGTCTCTTTGAAAATTCAGACAGAAAGAAGGTTCAAACACTAGTCCTGAAATTAAAGCTAGTTTAAGGGATTTGTTTCTAATCCAGAGCTAGGAAAACTATGTATTGGTTTAATCCGTCTCAGATTAATGCTTCTGCACAAGACTTCTCAGTACAAAGGTGCTGGCATGACTATCCTCTCTTGGTAACAGTTCTGCTGGTAACTCCCGAAGCACAGCAAGGTGTGATGATGTACAGAGCCTAGGTTAGACTATTCTCCAGAAGGAAATTCTCCCACAACACTCCAAAGCAAATTCCACAGCCAATATTGAAGGTGACTGTCAAGTCTGTTGTACGCCTATCTGCATACATGAAATATTCTACTGGATCGTTCTTCTATAGAATACTTGAATTGTAACATTTCATCTTCTTAAAAACCTAATTTCTCATGGCTCCAAAGGCAAATGCAACTGAAGGCCAACTTGTGGAGGAAAATAAAATATCTAAATTAATACCTCCTGCCTCCCAGCTGCAAATCGATTCCATAATATCCTTGGCAACTGTCTCTTACAGGAATGACCTTGTTGAAGGAAAATATGGCATCCACTTGGCAAGGTTGGGTGTTAAACAGATTATTATTTTGCATTAGGTTTGTTCACTTTGAGAGGCAGAGGAGACTGATTGTCAGAGAGTAGTTTTCTAAATAGGATAAAATGGCACCTAATTGAAGACTTTAGCTATGGAAAAAAAAATCTTGACTGCTCCTTCTAGCTCTAATATCTATAATTTCCGTAGCGATTATTTACATAGCACTTTGAACAAGTAAAGGGCTTTTCATGAAGCATTGTTGTTTACTTTGCATATACAGTACAATAGCAGAGTTTTCAAAGGAGATGTATTTAAAGATTAAGTTAAAAGGAACAAGAGGAAAAGACAGTAAGTGTCTCAAATGAAAAAAATAATCATAATTTTCATAAGAACAATATGCTATTAGATCTACTGTAACTGTAAAAAAGGGACATTTTTACTAAAAAAAATGCAGATTTGAAAGAGGGGAAAATGTATGGGCATCTTTTTTGTGCCTTTAATCTTTGTAAATAATATATTGCATTTCCTTCTTTTTATCTGCCTTTCTGCTGTTGTTATGTTGCTGAAATAAATTCAGTAAAGTTATATATGTCAGACTTTTCTGCCTCAGCTAGACCTTAGATTTTCTGTAGCATGTAAGAAACAGTACTCACCACCTGATGCAGGGGAATTTCAATACGTAGTATGTTACTATGTGAGTGATGGTATAGGTAAATATTGCTAGGATATAGTTAATTTTTTTCCAGTAGCTGGTGGTATGCCATGTTTTGGAGTTAGGATGAGAGCAGTGCTGATAATGCAGTAATGTTTTTAGTTGTTGCCAAGCAAATTCAGTTTTTTGTGTTGTCCTGCTAAGAAGAAGGGCGGGGGGAGGGGGCACCCAGGGATTTGGGAGGGTACACAGCCAGGACAGGTGACCCAAACTAACCAAAGGGGGTGTTCCATACCATGGTGTCATGCTTGGCATAAAGGGGTACTGGTGAGTATGGGGCATGCAGCTCCATGACATGTGGCTCAGGGACAGTCTGGCTTCTGATGGGTCTGAGCTGTACAGTCTGAGTTGTTGGGTGAGAAACTGCATTGTGTATCATCAGTCTTGTGTATTCTGTTATAAGTCCTATTGCTGTTACTTCTCTCCCACTTTGCTGTCCCAGTACATTGTCCTTATCCCAGCCCATGAGGTGTGTGAGGTTTGCCTTTGTCTTCCCATTTTTTCCCCCCCTTCCCTCTCTTTTCTCTCTTGGAGGGGAAACGTGTGAGTGGCTGCATGATGCTCAGCTGGCATCTGAGGCTAACCCACAACAATTTTATTAATCACAATGGAGTTTTAGCTTGAGCTAGGGTACATTTCCACTAACTAGTTGAGACAAACTTTTAAGCTACTTTGCTTTTGAGCAGTTTGATTTAGCATAGATAGAAACATGAACTTAAGCATTGTTTTGAACATTTTTTTAACAAAAAACCAAAACAACAACAAAAAACCCCACCACCAACAAAACAAAACCACCAAGAAATGTCAAAGCCCTTTTGCCTGTGGGTCTTGATGTGGTTTTTTTTATGGTGCTAAGTAAGATGTTGACAACAGATAAAAAACATTTTGTTTGTTTGCTGAACCTATAACATGATTGCATCCTTTGTCTCAGTACTTCTGAGCACCTTATAATCAATCTTCAATCTCAAAATAGGAACTCTCTTATGTAAAGTAGGGAAAATAAATGGGAATAAAATTGGCCCTCTCCAAAAGAAGAGAAGTGTTATTAACTAACTACTGTATCCCCTTGATCAAATTCTGATGAGGATATTTACTTTATGCTTTATAGTAAGTTCTCATTGAAGCTCAAATCAGGTGTAATAATCTTCACTTCCTCTCCAAATGTGCTTGCTGGTGCAAGCCATAGGAGGTATTAAACATCTGCCATCTTCTTCCCAGTTCAAAATATACTTCAGCATTTCAGGAGTACAGATATAGCTGAACTAGATATAGCTGAACTATGGCTAGGTTTTTTTCCACAAGTACAACAGAAGCAAGAGGTTACAAGGAAGCCTTCCAGCAGTAGCTCTCTGGATCCGCTTGTTCAAGCTTCATTAGCTGTGTGCAAAGAGGCTCTGAAAGCAGAATATACAGAACTTAAAAGTACAAAGCCATTTTTTATTGGCTAACATACAAAAGATGTCTAGGATTTAGCAACCTGTTTCACTGAATTTTAATGTACTCGCCAACACAGCACGTGAAGATTCTTTGCTGGCCAGGGAACCCCAGCCAAGGGAGAAAGGGGATGACCTCTGCAGCTTCTGCGACTTACCTCCTCTGTGCTGCTGAGATGTATTTTTCCACCTGCTCAGCACTACAGATGATGTTGGTGACTTGATGTGATGACCAAATAACCCTACCCCAGCCAGGCTCCCAGGTTTTGTCCCATGATACTTATACCTTCCTATAGGGGAATCTTTCCTTTAACTATTTAATCTAATAATGATTTAATCTCAGCAGTCTAATTCCTTATTCCTCTATGACCTTCCTCACAGCCCTTCTCAGCAGTTTGAGTCGAGGTTATGGGCCCATGCAGTGCCAGAGCTGAGCCTTTGGTACTTAGTTCACAGTCAGTGGGAAGGGGGCAGTGCAAAGGATGTAACACGTATTATGGAGACAGGTTTACACCACGAATAACGTGGCACTTTTTTCTTCCCTGTACATGAAAGCTAAGAACTTCTCATTCTCCTGGTGGTGATGTCAGTGAATAGAGAAAAAATGTTGGTCTTAACAAGTGTTCTTACGTATGAGGCTGTGGTTGAAGAGCTTTAAGAAAGAGAAAAATATATTATGCATGATATAAGAGAAAGGATGTTGCCTTTTATTCACCTCTGGGAAATATACGTCCTAGCCTTCTCCCAGGTTTACTGTGTTAATGAGTTGAACTATGAAATGTTTGTCCTATCATTTAAAAAGCATAAAGCCATATGAAGTTTATCAAGTATTTAAGCCTGCAGTTTAACACCTAATTTTATCAGGCCTTTCATCATGAGCAAATTTCAGCTGAATTTAAAACTTTCCTAGAAGCAACGGACCTCAGAACGCCTAGGCTTAGTAAGCGTCTGGTGATAGATTTTATATATATAGAAAAATTCTTTAGTCCATTACAGTTTCCTTTCCCTGCTATATTTGCTTTCTAACCCTTCCTGTCTTGACAGTAGACATGTTGCAGTAGTCAGAAAACACTGCAGGACTTCGTGTGTTTCTTCAAGTCCCTTTTCCAACAGTCTTGATGCAGAAATGGATCCTAAAGTGAACATTATTATTTGCTTGAAAATAACTTATTGAATAGGGTTTTTCCCTAACCAGATCAAGTATTAGCTCTAGTTAATCTCCAGGAAACTCTCTAATAGTTATTGTTTATCCTATTTTCAGTCATGTTTGTTGATTTTACTCTTGACTTTTGGTTGTCTGGTTTCACATCTTTTCTTCTTAGATTTCTCTAGTCTTCCAGACATCACAATTATAAAAGGCATTAATTTTAATTTATCTCCAGGACTTAATTTCTGTAGGAATCTTTTTACCTTTGTACTATAATACTGAATGTAGGATCACTAAATGACAATTTTCATTCTAACATGGCATATCCTTTTTAGAGACAAATATAGCTTTATTAACATGACACTTTTTTATTAAATATTTTAAAAATTAAGTTGAAAACAAGTCATCGAGGAGTAAGTTGTCTTGAAAAGCAGTACTGAGCAGTTAGAGGGACTAACTCGTCATCAAATCCGTCCCATGAGCAAGCACAGTGAAACTACCCTTTCGCTCGTCTGGTTGATACTACCAGTCTAGCTCTTAGTAGTACACATATCTCAGAAGTTTACTAGAAGCACTCAAAAGAAGCATAGAGAAATAGCCAAAGGACATCATTGCTGAGAATTTAAATGCTGAACACCAATTCAGGCAATTTTATTGCAGATCAACAGGAACCATAGGTGTATAATTTTTGAATTAGTCACTTGAGTTAAAAGAAGTCCTGAGAGTGGTCCCAGTTCAATTACTCAGTTGTTGGTCCTGAAGTTATAAACTCCCAATTCTGGTTAAAGCACCATGAAATCCTTGCCAAGTGCTGTGCTTGTTTTCTCACTGGTTTTCCTAAGCACTAGTAGCAGTTTCACTTGCAGCCTACCTTCAGGGGTAGCACGTTAAGCTTCAAATCACACTTTAAAAGTATAAAAAACTCAGAAGCAGGGCTCATCTGAAAGCAAAGGGCTTGGTCTCCTGGTGAGCTGAAAAGGAAGTTCAGGGATGTTACAAGTAGGAAGCAGCAGAAAAGCACACAGCAAGACTCAGAATGCCCACTGCTTCTGGGCTCTCCACTGGAGAGCAAGTCCTGCATTTGCAGTGTGAAGGTTTAACTTTGGATATGCCATGTTACACTAGTGTTGCATGTATTTAACTTTACTTGATTCTCTGAATGTAATTGAATTGGTCTTGCTGTGCTGTGTTGTAGATGGTCCTGCAAAGAGATAGTAAGCCTGGGGGGAATCTATTTCTAATGACCCGAAGTGTGTGACTGGCACTGGGCACAATAAGAAGAGTTATTTGGGCAGTCACAGCTCTTCATCCTCCAGCTTCTGCCTAACACTCTGACATGGGCTTGTACTGCTCTAGTGACAAAAAGCAGCCTACATGTAGGACACCTGAAATGATACTTAGAATCATCAAATCACAGAATCCTAGAATGGTTTTGTCTGGAAGGGACGTTAAAGATCACCTAGTTTCACCCCCCCCTGCCATGCGCAGGGACACCTCTCACTAGGCTAGGCTGCCCAAAGACCCATCCAACCTGGCCTTTTCAGTGCTCTTGACACAGGAACGTGATCCTTCTCCAGAGTCAGCTGAAGAACTTCCACCTAAATAAAGAGAAATAAGACTGGATTTCTAAAACTCTTAAATGCATCGTTACAAAGGAGTTGACATCCCATGTGATTTTCCTTAATTCATACTCTGTCCTGCTTTCTCAAATAATTTAATTATGCTGGCTGCTTGGTTTGTAATCTTGAGTCTTAATTTAAGAAAAAAGCCAACCAGCACACTCCTGAGTGTATTTTTGTGACTCAGCCAGCACTTAGTTTTGTTGTTGTGATATATGTCATCCACAAAAAAATCTGATTCTGGCTTGTACTTATTCATTATCCTAGGTGATTCCCAGGTCACTTTCTTAAAACTTTACCGCTACAGAATTCTTATTTTTCTATCATCTCCTTAACCTTTTGGTTTCCAGTTTACCACTTATTCTACCCCGTCACTAATTCAAAACATGCTGGTTTTCCTTTGGTTCATTTCTACCCAGCAGCCACTGTTCTCATGATGTTTAATTAATAAATCATTCTCTGTTGGGGTACGCCTTACCTTTCATAAAAACATAGAATGGTCTGGGTTGGAAGGGACCCCAAGGATCATAGAGCTCCAACCCCCCTGCCACAGGAAGGGCCACCAACCTCCAGGCCTGGAGCTACACAAGGTTGCCCAGCGCCCCATCCAACCTGGCCTTGAACACCTCCAGGGTCGGGGCATCCACCACCTCTCTGGGCAGCCTGTTCCAGCCCCTCACCCCTCTCTCTGTAAAAAATTTCCCCTAATATCTAATCTAATCCTTCCCTCCTTTAGCTTTAATCCATCCCCCTTGTCCTGCCATGATCTACCCTTTTAAAAAGTTGATTCCCCTCATGATTCTCTACTCCCTTCAGGTACTGGAATGCTGCAATAAGGTCCCCCCGCAGTCTTCTCTTCTTCTGGCTGACCCCAGCCTCTCCTCATAGGGGAGGTGCTCCAGCCCTATAAGCGTTTCGTGGCCCTCCTCTGAACCCTCTCCAACAGTTCTACTCCTTTCTTGTATTGCAGGCCCCAAATCTAGACACGGGACTCCAGATGGGGCCTCACAAGGCCAAATACAAGCAATCACAATAGATGTTACAAGGTCAGTAAAGCTGACCTTATAACCCACAGTAAAGGTGGTGAGAATTTGTCAAATGATTCTGTATGCAATCTCTCAGCTTTGAAAGTTGTGGGGCTTTCTCTTTGATGCCTGTATTTCTACAGTGAAATATTCTGTAGCATATCTGAATATAAAGATTTTCTAGAACTGACAGAAATACTTTGTCTTGTCATCTCTTATATTCAGTGTTCAGTTCTGGGATAACTTTAGTCATTTAGTACTTCCTGTTAATTCCATCTTCATGAATATTAAAGAGCTACTCAGATCTATGTCTCAATTTTGCAATTAATGCCTTTTGTCAAAGACATTTCAGTGTGTTACCACTGCAGTATTTGAGATAGAAGACATTTCTGAGGGGAGAAAAGTGCTGGGCTTCAAGGCCCCTTGGCTTTGGTTGTGCAGTTTTCTCTGCAAACCTGAATTCACACATTGCTTAGTTTTTTTTTTCTTCAGCGATGTGTCTGTGAAGTTTCCCTATGGGAAGAATGCTATGTGGAATTTCCACTTCTTTGAAGAGCTGGAAGCTTCTAGATGACTGACCGATCTGTCGTATATATTTCTTCATGAGAAAAAGCAACTTGCTACAGGTATCTTCAGGTTTTTGATGGTGAAGTTAACACTACTCTATAGGGTAAACTTTATGTTATATCCATCAGAACAAGAATTCTTTTAAGTAATTTCCCTATATAGGATGACAGGCATGAGCCTTGGAAGTGTTTGTGGTGTGAATGTGCTATTTTATCAGCTATAGAACTGATAGGTAAATATAGGCGTGTTTCTGTAAAAATACATGTATTTCTGTAGAATGAGTGAGAAACAGTGAGTCGTACTGCATAAAAATAAATGACACCCTCAAGTTTCCCTGCATGTACAATCTTTCCTAACAGATTAAGTGAAGGTCTGAGACCTGGATGTGAATAGGGCTGACAGTACCTATGAACTTCACATTTTCTGTATCACACTGAGGAGAGGGCTACGCAAGAAATTCTGAGTCATCATTACAGTCCTTGGAAACTGCAGGCAACAGTGGAACTGCTAATTACAAATAGCTGCAGTTCCTTCTTATAACTAACTATGTTTTTGCCACTGTTATTCTTGTTCAAATGCTTTCTTCAGTTCTTTAATGGTTAGAAACCTTTTTCTAATATCTACCTTAAATTTATTTTTAGTCTATTTATACTCATTTATTCTTTTGCCCAAATAATCCTTAAACTTTCATAGCTCTTTGCTTTCCCTGGTGCTTATTGACTTGATGAACTGATAGAGAACAATAACCACCTCTCTCCTCTTTCCAGAATATAAAGGCCAGACATTTTTAGTATCTTAAGTCACACAATTACCTCTTTATTTTTGTAGTGTTTTTTGCAGGTGCCCTTTTCCAAATTGATCTTCCTTGAATGACATATCAGGTTGAATATCAACAAATAAGAAAGCTGGAGAGGGATTTTTTACGAGTGCAGGTTTTGATAGGACAAGGCTTTGAACTGAAGGAGGATGGGTTTAAATTAGATATAAGGAAGAATTTTTTTTTCCTTTATGAGGGTGGTGAGGCTGTGGCACACGTTGCTCATAGAAGTTGTGGATGCTCCCTCCCTGGTAGTGTTCAATGCCAGATTGGATGGGGCTTTGGGCAACCTGGTTTAGTGCAAGGTGTCCCTGCCAATGGCAGATGCTCTTTAAGGTCTCTTTCAACCCAAACCATTCTATCATTCTATGAAACAGAAATTCCAGAGACCCAGCATGCGTAGGAATTTTTTTTTTAGATTAAAGGATGAAACATGCAATCTTTAGTGTTAATATTGCAGGTTTAAAATAAATCAATCCTCAAATCTTTTGAGATGTGGGGATCAGAGTCTTGAAAGGTAGGAGAGAAGTTAGAAGATGGTTTTCACTCATTTGCTTAAATCTCAATCATATCTGTTTACTTATTTTTAATAATAGTAATTTGACAAACTTATCAAGGCATAATTGAGCCTCTTGGTTGCATGGTTTTGCACTACAATCATACTGCTTTTTTCTGCATTTAATTTTCTAAACACAGTAGAAGACAGCACCATGTTTGTTAAAAAAGTAAGCTCCTAAAATGTACATATATTGCACCTGAAATAAAATGTCAAACTTTCTAGCTACAAAATAGAGACTCCAACAACTTATATACAGGATGAAAATAAATACTTTAATAATTGTTACACAAGCCTTTCTGGGTGTTCACTGTCTGCTGATACCAAAGGCAATAGTGTTCAAAAATCCCCAATTACAGTTATGGTTTAGCCCCAGCCAGCAGCTCTAGCACCTCATGGCTGCTTGCTTACCTCCCCACAGTGAGATGGGGAGGAGAAAGGGGAGAAAAAGGCAAATCTCATGGGTTTGCATAAGGACAGTTTACTGGGACGGGAAAGGCAAAGGGAAACAACAGCAACAGGTCTTAGAATATACAAAACTGGTGATACACAATCCAGTTTCTCGCCTGAACGCACAACTCAGATCATACAGCTCAGACCTGTCCCATAGTCAGAGGGTCCTGGAGCCATGCCACCCCCTCCCCAACTAGGCCCCCTTTATACTGAGCATGGCATCATACAGTATAGAATGCCCTCTTTGGTTAGTTTGGATCACCTGTCCTGTCTGTGTCCCATCCCAGCTTCTGGTGAAAATTATCCCTGTCCTAGCCCAATCCAGGACAATAATATTCATCCATTAATTTGTATATTCAGGTTTTATATAAATATTGGCATCTCCTTTCAGGACAATTCTATATCAGTATCATATATAAAGATATATTAGTATATAGTAGGATCAACATACAGAGATGTGAATGTAAAATTTATGCACTGCAAGACAGCCTTGGTTTTGACCAGGATTTACAGTCATAGTTAGGGTCAGAGTTTTGACAATTTCTTCCCAGTTATGTATAACACAGTGGAGAATCTACCAAAACACTGTTCCATTGCAGCAACAGAAGAGATGGTTTGATCATTTTCACAACAGTCAGTTTTCTTAACAACATTGTCTTACTATGATCTAATTGAGCAATAACATTATGCTATGAAATTCTATTAGTTATTCTACTTGTGGACAAGGAAACTACTGGGTTTGTAAATACAAAAACCTACTAAAAATAGAGTTCTGAGCACAAGAAATGCCAAAGCTTTTCTTTTCCAGAGCTTGAGACACAGATACACAAAAGAGCACACAAAGGAGGGGATGTCAATGGAAAAAAAGGCCTTTTATAATGTTTTTTAACTTGCATTTTCTTTTTCCCCCATTATTCTATCATCAAGTAATGAATGTGCATCACAAAAAAGGAATCTGTTTTTCAGCAATGTATTTATATAGTTACATAATTGACAGATCCTATTCAGCTTTGAAAGTGGAGGTTATCTCAAGACATTTCTCTTGAATAGAAGGTTTTCTAGTTTGGGAGCGTGGGAGATCATGCTGTTTCATCTTTTTCATAGGACAAAAAAAACAGTTTAAGCAAAATTTTCTATCAGAATTGGATAATTTTCACAACATATTCCACCATTCTCAGTGACATTACTAGTTTGTATTTATTTCTCTAAAAAAAAAAAGATACACAGTCTTAGTGAAACTCTTGTTGCAAATCTTCTTAACCCTATTTTGCTTTTACTAAAATTTGAACATATGGATTATCATATCAATAGACTCTATCCTCCAGAAATAAATATGTACAGCTGTATACTTGCTAATTTTGCCTTTCTCTTTTTAAGAGGCAGAACCCAGTTAAGTTGTGAAGTCTATGGGGAACTCTTAGAAATAGAGATACACCCTTAAAGTGCTTAGAAGCATGAGTTACTTCATGGCTTTTTTAGAAGCTGTGTGTGAAATAAACTCACCAGAGATCTCACAATGACAAAATCAACACATTTCATTGGAAGTTTCCCTTTATTTTCATTTTACCCATGGAATGACTAAGACCACTGGGCAGATAAATACTAAACCAGTAATGTTCATTTGTAATACCTAAACTGTTGACCCTTAGAAGATGAAGGAAAACCAGAGACTTGCAAAGTCTTGCTGCAATATACCAAAACTGCAAAATCAAGACAAAACATGGTGAATCATGATGAACTGTCTCTTCAGTTTGTATATTCTCATATTGTAGATAGTGTACATTCTCTGTGGTGTACATGGAGGTATGTGTATGTGTAATTACTATTTTCCCTAACTTAGAGCAAGAAAAATTAGTAGAAAAATTCAAATAAATTTTAAACATCAAGATCAAACTAGAGGAAAAAAGAAAAGGAATATATGGATGATTGCTATTGGTAATACCATCAGGAAGTGATACATCACATTAGCATCAGCAGGGAAATGCAATGAAATACTACTAAAATAGTAAAGAAGTTCAACGTGTTGAGGCAGACAACAGAAGCAGCTTCAACTATGTGGAAGAAAAACTTACTTAAGATTTCTGAATACTGTTTTGTTTCAGTTAACTGAACTACCCCACCATGAGTGGTAAAGGACTGGCCCAAATCAAACTTCAGTTTCCACCATTCCAAGACAGACAAGCGGAGAGGGTGTTGTCAGACAGAGGAGACTTTTTAAGCTGCTTTTTGATGTTTCCTCTTTTCTTCTGCTCCCTGGAGCCAGATCTGCCAGGTGAGCTGCCTGGGTACTGCTTGCTGCTCTCACATCAATTCTTCATCTTTTCAAGGGAAAGGACAGTAAGCTAGATGGAGTGTCACACGGGCCTGAATCTCATCTCTGTGCTGCCACATGGAACTATGCGCAGAAATTAAATGCAAGGGAAACTACAAGAAATGCAGAGCTAGAATTAGCAAAAATACATTCATCTAAGAAGTCTGGGGACACTTCAAGTGTAACTAGGTCCATTCTCCAGGTAATAAATAGGGAATTAGGAAAAATTCCATCTCAAATTTTTAAGCTTTGTGTAATATCCTAAAAGAAAATGCTTTCCAGAGGTTGTAATAGCCTCATCTATAGATAAAGCATGTATATCTATAACTTAAAGATAAAAGCCATTCAAATAATATAATTTTGTTCAATTCCAAGAATCATAGAGTTCCAACCCCCCTGCCACAGGAAGGGCCACCAACTTCCAGGCCTGGAGCTACACAAGGTTGCCCAGCGCCCCATCCAACCTGGCCTTGAACACCTCCAGGGTCGGGGCATCCACCACCTCTCTGGGCAGCCTGTTCCAGCCCCTCACCACTCTCTCTGTAAAAAACTTCCCCTAATATCTAATCTAAACCTTCCCTCCTTTAGTTTTAATCCATTTCCCCCCCCCCCCCTTAGATCACTAACTAAGTGTACACACGTTCCTGGAGCCCAACATTTACTGTCAGGCTAAATGCAAACATTTCTTCATCTGTCAATAAGGACTGTTTGTTACTAACACTCACTTCTGTGAAAATTTTTAGATGAGAATTACACTATCTTCCACATTAAGTAAGAAAAGTTTTTATCTCTGCATCATATAGAGGTAATGGTAGAGGAAAAGCATGTTTAAAGGAAAAAATAGTCTGGAATTTTAAGAGAATTCTTATGAACAGTCCTATTACCAAATACCTCCTTACTGTTAGCAGGTCCCAAGATTATCACATCAATTTTATCCTAAAGCAAGTTATCCAGAGAGAGAGAGAAATGGATTTCACAGTGAATAGCAAACACTTGCACACAAAACTGAGAAACTTTGAAACTCTTTAACAGTCAACAGAATTTCATGCCCAACAAATCCATAAATTTTCATGATCTGGGAGTTTTAACCTACAGATTCACCTCCATTTCACTGCAGAAAGTACAATGCAGAGATGAGATGCAGACCTGTGGAGTGGCAGCAAGCTGATTGTCAGAAACTTGACCCCCACCAAAAGAACTGAGTGCTTCCCTCAGGTGGACATCATTATTTTGAGAAAGGCCTATACAGAACTTAGAAATTAAACCATTCCCATCTCTCAGATGGAAACTGGTAGCCTAGATCTCTGAGGAGGCAGTAACAGGCTGCTCAAATTTTTGTAGTGCTTACCTCAGCATACCAGCCCATGCACCAGCTTACATTTTTGGAACCTAAACAACATAACGTTCTGGCCTCTAGACAGTAATGAGTAAAAGGAAAGAAAATCTACAACAGCTGTCCAGTTGCTTCCATACACAGCTCACAGGGAGAATGTGTAAATTTAATGTGGCTTGTAGAGGGGGAAGATGTAGTTTGGCTCTTAGATTTGGATGGTTATGCTCTGTTCAATTAGATACCAAAAGCTTTTGAATATAATGGGTGTTTTTTCTGTGGTTGCCCAATCTGTTACTGGAAGGAAACTCTAGTTCTGTGACAAAAGAGACATATGGCCATCTGTACAACCAAGGAGGAATTATTTTCTCAGATAGAAAGGTATGAAATCAAAATAGGAAGTTTAACATGGATTTAACAAGGAAAATATTTGAAAGCTCACATATTACAACAGCTAATGATCTTTCATTGTCTTTGATAGGGTAAGATGGCATTTGGGAAGCAAACAATGACTGTTTAAATAACAAACCCCAGCCTAAGAAGAGTATTAATACAGAAGTCCATGTGCTTTCATCACTAGATGATATGTCGTGTTAAATAACATGGCATTATTTATGAGACCACTGGAGAACAATAATTTGATTTGGTTAAGTTCTCTAATGTTTGCCTCTATCTCAGCCTACCAACTTGTGTTCTTGCTTTATGGAAACTAACCCTATAGGAACTTGCACATGCAAAAGCAGACAAAAACCTGTTAAATGTTATATGACATATCAAATGGAAATTTAGATAGACTTCCTAGGGACATTAAAATTTTAGTCAAATATACATATGATGGTTTCAAAGTATATGAAATTTATTTTTAAAAAAATGCTTCTGGGTTATATCAGCTTCTGTGAGAGTGAAAGAAAACAATAAAACATGGCAGCTTACAGTTAGAAATACTTCACATGATAATATTGAATTTAAATATACATGAATTGTATTAAGGAACAATCTTCCTATCTATATATAAAATGTCTTATGTTTAGACAGAAGATAAGGCAGTATGGTGAAGATCTGAATATATTTTTTTCTTTACTTTTCCCATTTACAATATGAGTAACTGCTTTTTTAAAAAAAAATTTAATGGGTCTGCTGTGCTGTGCTGTACTGTACACATGCAAAAGCATTCACTCTATTAATCCTCATATCTAGTTTATCGTGGTGTAACCTATTGTTGAATGCTATTATTTGACAGGCTTTCAAGATGTTTATATCACAATACAAAACCTGTATTTCTTCCTGCCCCTGGGGGCTGTATCTCTTGGATGTGCAGATTATTCCTGGATGAACATATCACAGACCTTACATTGAGTGAGCCAAAAAAATATTTGCAGAAACACCAGGGGAATTACATGAAATAACATGTAGAAACATGAAAAAGGGACTTGTTAACTTTAACAGACAGCCAAGAATAAACTTAGAGATCTTTAACTACCAGAATAAAGTCCATCTTGATCCAGGAGTCAACCATTTTGACAAATGTTCGATAGAAATCAACTTACTGAAAAATCCTTGAAGGTCATCAAGGGCAACCTTTATCCATATTGGGAGGTGTTAAATGCTCCTTCAAGTTTTAACTGCACAGATGCCCTGTATATGCACACATTTTCCCACATCATCAATCACACAGAGCCCAGTGACAAAAGTAATTTCATTAAAAACTTATCCAGAGTGGAAAGAATATTATCATATGTGCCTGAATGTGATGTGGGTTTTGACAACATTTTTGCAGAAATGATAAAACTCTGCAAAGGAAAATGGGGGAGAAGGATGCGTGGTATTTTCAGCAATGTCTTTCTCCACTTAATGGAGTGGACTCAATTATTATTGGTGAATTTTTTACTTCTGTTTATCAAAAGGATAGTAACAAGAGACCTTTTTTGGAGGTACTCTAACAAAACTTAGTTGTGTTTCTCAGGTTTTATTACATGCATTCTTCAAAATGGGTGTGGTTTCAAGTGAAAATAATTGTACTGTATTACGAGTTAGGTCTGCTTGAGCAGGTCACTCTCTCACTGGTTAACTGTGGCCCTGGTGTCACAGTTGTTGCATATTATATTGTTTCTGCAGTGATCATGGGTAAGATATTAATTTAGGTTTCTAGTTTTAATCAACTAAAACCGATCTGACACACTTGACAAGATGAGTGGTTGAAGAAAACAGCACATTTCTAATGATATATAAATCACCCATAGCAGTAGATGCTGTTTCTTGCTTGGACTGAATGTCTTGAGTGGCAACCTCTCTAACTCCTTGTAGCTCTGTATAAAGGGTATCGTAATGGGTAATAATGAGGGCTTCTCTTGATATTTGCCAAGAGAAACAATGCTGTTAGTAAATCTCAGTTTCATCATTTCCAGCCGTGGTGCCAGGAAAGGTTTGTTCTTGCCAATCAGTAGGTTGCATGGCCCTGTCCCCTGCAGAACCTGGGCTTGGCCAGGGTCCCCATCCACTACAACTTCATTGTCTGTTGTAAATCTGCGTTCATGGCATCTTCCAAAAACAATGAAAATGTGGGAAATTATGTTTCTCTAATTACTCAGAAAAATTCCAGTGTCAAAAATGACTAAGCAAATCCAACATTTGCTCCCAGAAATTACAGTATCCACTAAATCTCCTGTACTTGCCAATCTGGTTTTTTCTTTTCTTGATAGCTCCCAAGACTATAATTAAGGAGCAAACTATAAATTATGTAGGAAAAGTAGTGACATGATTTCTACTGGAGGTATGGGGCCTGTCAAACGAGACAGGCATAGTCATAATCGTCACATCTATCAATCATTTTGAAATAAGCTCCATCCCACATGTTTGAAGAAGTTGCCTTGTATACAATCTGTGAAGATTCAGAATTTTTGTTTCCTAACATTTTAAATTCTCATCTACCTGGAGGCCTTGATTCTACATGTAATTCATGGTCTTAATCAGGAGAGCACTTTGTTAAGGATTTTCTGAATTGGAGACTTGTTTTACTTTGAATAGTTTCACTGGTTTAGAACTTTTCAAGGTTCTCAATCTGCCGCTAAGTGGTTTTTTAGGTTTGAGTTTCTAAGTATTTTCTCATCATTTGCTGCAATGAAAATGTAGAAATATTCCATGAAATATCAGAAAGGAAATTTAGTGAAAAACATATACAGTATATAAGACTTCTCCTTAGAGCTTTGATATGGCTTTTATTTAAGAGTTTTCAAGACAGCTGCTATAGACCAGAAACATGGGTCATTGTATCTGAAACATCCCATGTATTTTGACATTCACTCACACTTATTTCTCAGATTAATTCACAGGTATCTTAGGTCAAAATATTTAGGTAGTACCTAGAAAATTATTTATACTTAAGTCCAACTTGGGACTGGAGAGTTTTCTGGTTTTGTGCTCTGGAACAAAAAATTTCCCTGTATGATTTTGATGATCAGTGTGTTAGAGGTATAAGCTCCTTAACTAAAAGGTGGTGTCATGCAGTAGAAATATTAAACCAATGTTTAGCAACCAATGAACTCCAAGGCTTCGTTGTTTTAGGTTCAGTAATAGTATATGACAGTCACTGACCCCAAAAGGTACTATAGTATCTGTATTTCAAATTGCAAGTCCAGAGCAGTCCAACACCTTGAAAATTCTCTCCTCACAAAATTTTCCTATGCATCTGGGACAGATTAACAAATTGTTTTTTCTAAAGGAACTAAAAATGAACCATATTTTCCCGAAAAAACATTTTCTATCTTCTTCAGAACTAGTGTGTAAGAAACAACAAATTGACCCCCAGAACTCTGAAGATAATTTTATTTAAAAGAACATGAGGGTTTTGAATATTCGTATTATTCTGAATCCAAACAATTTTTCAACAATTTAAAATATAATCTAAGGAAACTATTAATTTCTATTAATGGGAAATGTCTTACTTCTTTTAAAATTTTAAAATGTTACTCAAATTTGTGTAGTACGCTATAATTAGAGACGTGAAAGAAACTTTTAAGTGGGAAAATAATAAACTTTCTATTCTTTTTCTAAGTAAGATATTTCAGTGCTATCAAAATTATTACTCATTTCCTCCTGAGAAACCAAATTTATAGTAGGAGGTGACTATATTCAGAAGCAGGTTTCCATCTTTCTGTTTCACCTTTGCTAGGAAATTGAAGATTGTGATGAGAATTTGAGATATTAGTTTTGAAATTTTCACTGACAGAAGTATTTATACAGAAAACTGTGTAAGTATGCACAGTATCTGTGGGTTTTTACCTCAGGTTGGTGTTTTTCACAGTGTGGCATCTTAAATTATTCTCTGTCATTCTGAAATGTCATATGTTCATAACAGAAGAAGAATATTTCATAGTAATATAATAGCATATTTTGTATGCCTTTCACATCTTTGGATTTAAGCAAGTCTACTTGTGTCAGAGGATTTGGCTGCTTACATTTTTGCAGAACAGCAATGACATCGAAGATTGGGAACCCCTGACAAGAAGTGTGGGCCTCAGAGCTGCTAGAGGTGTTGTATTTGTGTCCTGGTTTTAAGTAAGCTGGAATTTCTGATTTAGACAGTAGACAACTTAATGAAGAAAAGGAGCTGTACAAATTAGAGCTTATACCCTGGCTTCTTACCTATTAAAAAAGAGGAAAAATGTATCTGTTCCAAATGCAATAAAATTTTCCCAGCTTCTTCCTTATTTGTTCACAATTAAGGAAAGTTATACTGACAAAAGACTCCCCTCTGTTTTTCCAAATTAGTATTTTTTTATATGTTCCCATCCCCTTCTTCTTAGGTCTTTTAATTAATGCTATTTCAATGATTTTTTTTCCTCAAGTCCTGTGATAAACACTCTATAAATTCCACATGAAAAACAGTGTAGTTTGGAATAGCATAGGTATTAAGTTTGTAGACAGTAAACAGAATTAGAAATGATACATTCACATTACAGATGATTTCATATAGTCCAGCAGGTCAGCCAGTTTCTTCTCCAGAACCAATTAACCTGTATTTTTGCTGTATAACATAATGTTTTAAGACTTTCTATGCATCCAGACTAGCCTAGCATGCTTTCTAAGCATTTTTTTTAGGTTTTTTTAGAGAGATGAAGTAACAACTCATGAGATTTCTTTTCTCCTTTTTGCCTTGGAATTCAAACTGTAAATAGCACAGGGGTTCCTTTTCACATCAAAAAGTATTTTGAGAGTAGCTGAACTTCACCAGAGACCTCCTCATCCTCTCAATTCCTTTTAATATTTCTCTGAGATTCACACAAGTCTGTCATGTACTGAATTTGTAGCATCAGGCAAGGTTAGAAGTGTTTTGTTTCACCCTGACCACCAGTTCACATCATCACCTTTCACTGTAAGATTTCCTTTGCAGCAGTTAAGCACGCATTTGTTTATTCCGCCCTGTAACACAGAAAAAGAATGTTTGCAAACAATAACAGATTATGACTGAGATTAATACTTAGTTCCATAAATATGATTTACAAGAAGTTCGTATGGTTCAAAGTAAGTAGCAGCAGTGTATGAACCAACTTCTTTTGCAGACAAAACAAATAATTAAAAGGCAAGGATACATACAAGCTCCTGCTATGTTGTCAGCTTTGGATGATAGTTTAATAATAATTTACATTTACTGAATTACACAATAAACTATACTAGGGTAGATTTTGTAGTGAGTTTTTGTGATGAATTGCTGGGATATTGGGTAAAGCGTGCTGGAGTCTAGATGGTGCCAGTCCTATTGAGGAGGAAAAGAAATATCTACAAAGTGGGAGTGCACATTTCCCAGAAACAGAGTGGAAGAAAAAATCAGAAAAACCAGTCTGCAAGCTCCTAGAAAATATCAGAGATCAGTGACGGCTCCTGTAGATCTATCAAGAAGAAATCATGCAAACATAATCAAACTCCCTGTGGTCACAGAGGCTCAGACCTCGTGGACCCGGAAAAGCAGCCAGTGCCACATGTCCTCACTAAGATTTTGTTATACTTTCTTATATAGCCTTCCTGGAAGCAATCAAAGGAAATAGCTGCGGTGAAATTTTGCTTGGAAAACCATGTGTGGGTTGGCAGAGCCTGCTCACTCTCATGCAGTGATGAAAAGAGAACATCTTATTCAATTTGCTTGTGGCACAAAGCTGAGGGGGACTGCAGGTATAGAGAATAGAGGATTTAAATTTAGCATGGTCTTGACAAATTGGAGGGACAGTACAAGATAAACAGTGTGTAATTAAATAAGATATGGGCTGGGTATATTTATGGGGGAAGGCCCATGATTCTATTCTTACATCTGTACTGGCCTTATGACAACAAGGTTGCTCATACTTACCTTCATTATGGATATAATGTGTGGAGGTCATTCACTATCGACTCTCCTATTCCCAACAGAAGCTTTGGATAATGATTTTTAGCTTGCAAAGATAATCAAAATAAAAAAAAACCCAACAGTATAAACCTACAGATTGCAATTGGTGTTGGTAAAGATTTTACTGCTTTTTGATGTTTTGATGACAGGTTTAAAAGCCATGGCTGCTGTGCTCTTTCCACAAAGTAATAGTCAAGCTTCCTGAATTCTTGGGCACTCATAGGACTAGCAGCTGATAGTCTCTCTTTTATTTTTTCACTGGGGCTCTGACATTACTTATTGGCATTATTTCTTCAAAATGCCTTTGATGTTAACCTCAACAGCAACCAAAAAGGATGGGGCCACAGATTGGTAAGGGTAAAGAAGAGAAAGAGAGATCACAGTCTAAACAGTGTTGTAATATTCTGACTCCAGCTCTGAAAACAAAGGAACTCACTTAGCAAAAAGCCAAAACTTCACTCAAAAAAAGTGTGGTTTTTAATTCCTCAGTTTTGCAAATTCATACAGCAAAGTGAATGTGACCTAGAGACTTCAAAGTAGTGCTGTTACAGAATGTAAAACCCTTCTAATTCAGAGTACATACACACAATGCAAAAGATGACGGATGCTGGAAGATCCTAGTTTTAGGAATCTCTAGCTGCAGCCATTCTTTGACTGTTAACTAGAAAATGAGCTGCATGTCCCAACAATATCTTTAATCTCATCAGCCTGCCAAACTGTGTCAAGTGCTGGTTTGATTTTGAAGGAGAGAATGAATCTTGGGACAGCTCTCCTCATATCTTGATATTTCATCCTTTCCTCTGTCAGCTGCCTTGTTCCTTCTTACTCTTCTTGATCTTTGTTGCCTCTGCCTTAGTAATTTTGTCTCAAAGCAGGTCTCACCTTGACCTATAGACAAGAATATAACATAACAACAATGGAAAAGAATCTTTTGCCCAATGCACCATTCATAGCTACCAGAGGTCAATGCCATTCTTGAAGAGAAAGGATCTAAAAATGGGATTACAGTGCATTCTTGCAAAACAGTTCTAACAGTATTTTAACTCTTATAATGCTCTGACTCGGTGTATGTATGCAGTGAGAATCCTCCTTTAGGTGTCAGGCAGAATCAGAACAGTTCACCTGAGTCGTAATGCAGTGCAAGCAAAGTGGTTTATTTTGTTGCTGGGTTTTTTTCTTTTCTTGGTGAGGTTTCTTTTTGTTGTTGTTTGTTTTGTTTTGTTTGCTTGTTCATTTATTTGTTTGTTTTAAGGGCAATTAGCTGTGCTTTAATGCAAGTAGTCAGGGATTTCTACCATCAGTTCTGTGGCAGGGAATGCTGCATCCTTCTGACTGCCTTGTGCTATATTCAGGAAAATTCTCAGTAGACTCATTGAAAAGAAGTCTGTTAATTTCTCAGCAGCTGTCCTGTGAAAATTGACAGGTGACCTTCAAGAAAATTATGCAGTTTCTTTTCTTCATTTATGTTAATAGATGTGCATTTAGGCTTTCATTCTTCTTCAGCAGTTTTCTGTTACTTTTTGCTTCTAATTTTTTGGCCTTTTTTTCTTATGTTTATTTACTGTTGAAGTTTTTTCATGCTTGGTGTTCATCACTAGGTTTCATTATTATTTAATATTGTTTCATTCTAAGTGAATTAAAAAAGCATAGGACTGTTCAGACTACAAATTAGTTGAACAGTGAATACATGATATGAAAATAGGACATTGAGGGTGACCAAAGTTTATTGTAAAATATTAATTTATCTGCATGTTTGTGAACACAAAACTTGTTTTTCCCAGTTTATAATAAGGTTGATTAATTCATTCAAGAACTGTGCATCACATTCAATTAACTCCCAGTCCCTTATAAAAAAATAAGAAGTTGGATTTTTTTCTGGTTTAGTTTGAATTACTCAAATCCTCATATAATTATTTTGCTTTCTTCAACTGAGAGTATGTCAGTAGTGGCAGTGGAATTATTTACACCAAGGTTAAATTGTTGACTGGTTACTTATGATGCCTTTTTTCTCTGAGTGATGGAGACTGCAGAGAAATATTGAAAGACTTATTTTCTACTACAGGCTATAACGAAGTCTGAGTCAAATTCTCTAAGAGGAAGCAGGTTTATTTTGAAGAATTTGAACACTTGATAGAACTGTCCATAGATGCAAATCTCCAAAGGCTTATCAATGCAATGTACACTCAAGCTCAGTCTTAAGATCAAACTTTAAACAGAAAAAAAATAGTTTTAAAATGCCTTGAAAAGTCAGGAGGGAAAAAAAAGAAAACTAGAGGAGGGCTACAAAGATGATTAAGGGCTTGGAGCATCACCCTTATGAGGAAAGGCTGAGTGAGCTGGGACTGTTCAGCCTAGAGAAAAGAAGACTAAGGGGGGACATTATTAATGTTTATAAATATCTTAAGTATGGGATGCAGGGGGAAATGGCCAGCCCCTTTTCAGTGGTGTGAGGAGACAGGCCAAGGGGAAATGGCTGCAAGTTACAGATAGGAAGTTCCGCGCCAACACGCAGAACTTTTACACAGTGAGGGTGACAGAGCCCTGGGACAGGCTGCCCAGGGAGGTAGTGTCTCCATCTCTGGAGATATTCAAGACCCGTCTGGATGCCAACCTGTGCAATATGAGCTAGGGACCCTGTTTTGGCAGGGGGGATGGAGCTCTCAAGGTCCCTTCCAACCCCTATGATTCTATGATTCTACTATTCTATGAATTCAGCAATCTATTACACCACTTTGATTTCTTGCTTATTTTTTCCAAGTATGTATCTAATTACTGAAAAGGAAGGGAAAAAAAATCCCCTGTGGTGTGGAAAGCACTGTTAGATTAAGATGCAATATTGAGACAGCAATGAAGAGCCCTTCCCTTATATCAGATTCATTGTTTCCACATTGTTAACCTCTGTCCTCATTAACTGACCATTTTGTTACATAGTGGGCCACACACTTCACATTTATGGCTTTTCTAAAGTGCACTTGTAAGCTTCTTCTGTAAATCCTCATGTTCGTGTCATCCTGGAAGCTCAATAACAAAGTACTGCAAACATCCAACGTTGTGTCACAAGTGTAAAAATGCATTTCACAACACCAAGGGTCCACCACCAGCGTCCTTTGCTAATTGTCAGAACAAATTGCATTAGATTAACATGGCACAAGGTAATGTCTGTGGGCTTCCTAGATTGCAGAAAATAGGCAGTGTTTTAAAGTGCTAGTTATCTGGAGATAACTTCTGGAATATCTCTGGCATCATTATTTTTAAGCAAAACAAAAGAATTAAAATGAATGGTTATTTCTGCTCATAGAGAAACATGAGGAGAAAGTGGGTTTTTCATGGAGCTATTTTTTATTACTGTGCTTCTCAGTGAAAATGGCCAGCCCAGAACCCATTATTTTATATGTGAAACTAGAATATGTTTTTTCCCCGTGTGCATCACTTTACAATTCTCTACACTAAATTTTATATGGTATTTTCATTACGCAGGCAGTCTCCTACAGTTCTTTTGCAGTTCTTCACTGTCTGCCCTTACCTTTTCTATCTGGGATAAACTCATATCAGAAGCAAGCCTTGTCACCTTTCTGCTCACCCCCTTTCCCACAACCTTTATGAATGAGTTGAGCAGCACAGTCACCAAGCCAACATCTCACCGAACTCCACCTTAACTACCCTCCATTCAAACAGCTAACTAAATGTGCCTGATTTCTAGCTCCTGTCTCTGGACCAGTTATCCATGACAGAGTTTTCTCTTACCCCATCATTGCCTAGTTTCTTTAAGAGCACTGAAGAGTCTCTGTGAAAAGCCATTTGAGATAGAGGTATTATGGTATTAAAGAACTAAGGAATGAAGGCAGGAGGCAAGCGTCTATCTCAGGTTTCAGAAGGGAATCTTCTCCCCTGCTTGTCCCAGCCTTTGAAATTCATTTGGTTTGGGTTTTTTTCCATAAAATTTGCCATAGAAAAGATGATTTAGTCCCAGGGCAGTCAGATAGAGGGGAGAGGTTAAAAAATGCATGCAGTTGAAAAATAAGCATGGCACATAATGTTGGCTTTCTGATATAGCTTTGGCAGTGATGCATGTCACCTGTGAATTCTGCACTCTTGACTGTCTTTGAACACTTCTTTAGTTGGGAAGTAATTGATTTCATAGTGCAGGTTTTTCACATCCCCTGCAAACACTTCCGCCCTGATTTTTTCTCACACTCTCATTTTCACTCATTCCAAAGATCTGGCATTCATCGTGCTGCTTCCTGTATTTATATTTTGTCCTGCATAGTGAGAGTTTTCCATTTTCTTCTTCAGCTTTTTTCTTGAAGTGTCCTGGTTCAATGTCTCTGATTTTTCTACAAGCTATAACCATCCAATTTAGCCTCCTTGGTGCAATGTGCTAAGCAATTCAGTATTCCTTAAAACAGGCACAGGAATCAAGTGTGTACTTTTTACAAGTGTAACCATAGGACACTTCTGAGTGAATTTAAGGATATTTGTCTTCCTGATCCTCAGAAGACTCTGTTTGCAGCTATTTAGAAAGATTTCATTGAAGACTGAACACTGCATTCACTGTTATCCAAATAAGATATTGCACTCTACGAAAAACCTTGGGAGTTCAAAGTTAAGTTAATCTTCATTTACTCGAGAATAAAACGCCAGTCTTTGTTCTCAAGAACCTTCTTGCTTTAAAGGAAATAAAATACTTAAGCTTCCAAGAGAATTCATATATATTTTTTGATTGTTCTTATGACGTGCAGAGAAGTTTCGAAACAGCATTGAATTTATGCTAACCACTTAATGGGACAAAAGAAATGCAATGACAGTGTGAATCACAACTACTATGATACTGGAAATTTGGTATGTACCAGATGCAATGGCACCAGTTAATGTTGTAAGACAGGAAGGAATTAGGTGTTTTATTTCTGTTATTTTTCCTCTGAAATGTACACAGTATGCTATTACTCATTTTCATCAATCTTCACAATTATGAATCTATCCATTTTGTGCCATGGAAAAGAATGATTTTTAGCTTTCAAGTTTTTATTTCCTAAGACAGCCTCACACTCTTATAAAGCACCCTAAACTCAACATAAGTTATTTGAAGATAAGATTGTTAATAATCAAATATTTAAATATCTCAGTAGTAAGAGCTTCCCCCATCGCTCAGCTGAAATAGTTCAGGAGAAATGAAAAACCTAAAAATTCCCGTATTTGGGTGCAGTATAGATCATCACAGCAACAATCTTGCAAACAGGATCCCACCCCACAGAGAATAAACTGCTGCCCACCCACATGAAAAGATGGATCCCCATTAAATACAGGCACCTAACTGAAATGCAGAGGTCTTTGGCATCTACGCAGCTTAACCTATTTAAGGTCTTATAGCTAAGGATTGTGACCTTCCAATCAATATGAATCTGAAGTGAATATTAATTTAATAATGAAATAATGAATTCATACAGTGGAGTGTGCTTTCTCCTTTCTCAAATCGGACAGGATTTTATATTATCCTTACTTTATGGATGGTATTATATGAATTTAGGAATGGACTTGCCAGGGGGTTATTAAATATACTGCCTTCCTGCTATTTCAGTATTCAGGTGGGGGTTTTCCAAAATATTCTGTTAAAAAGTCTAAAACTTTAATATCCGATTTTGTTAATATTAAATAAAAGTGTAAATTCTTGAGAGAATAATACATTTTACACAATTTCTATTACATTAATATACTCAGATGATAAAAATATTCTGGATAAAACATGACCAGATGTATGTTTATTTTACAATTTTATAGCATCATGCTTGGCACTAATAAGAAGTAATGGGGAGCTTTTTGGTTTTTATCTGTCTACTTCGATACCCATAACTCTTTTCCCATGTTTAACACTGGAATTGGAATTGTAATGTCAATCCCAAATATGCCATAAATCCCAAAATGGGATGGCAAAAACATATCTTCAACAGTTTGTCTTCTGAAATTTGAAAGTGAGGTATTCTAGTTTTCTTCTCTTATTTGCTGTTCGTGAAGAATACCTTTGCAGGTTAATGAAAACTTTATGCTTAGCTGACATTTATAAAGTCTAAAACCAGAAGCCAAGGAATTCAAAGAGAATGTGAAAGCCAAGCAAAGGAACCTGAATTGCTCATAATTTTCTTGGCACGTAAAGCTCTGCAGAATGAGAACTATTTCTGTATAAAGCGGTTTCCCTCTCAGAAACCTGCTCTTGTGCTAACAAAGGCATTAGGTTTAATAAACAGTGTTGACAGGTTATATAGTTCCTTTGAGAAGCTTTTCTTAAAAAAAAAAAAAGAAAGGAAAAAAAGTGCCACTTTTCTTCCTTCTCTCTCTATCTCTATATGGGAATCCACACTGTATTTAAAATTTGCTTGTAAATGATTTCTATACAGCCACAGGTGTCAGTAGAAAACACAGAACGTACTAGCTTTCCGTACTAACTTTCATTTTGTGTAGTTGTGAATAAGAAGAAAAGACTGAGGAACACACAATTTCATGCTGAGGAATGATCAACATGAACCATGATATTGCTACATATTAGAAAGATGAGAAAATTACACTTTGGGATTAATTAATAATCAAAATTTATTCTTATTTCTTGACCACCACATTACGCATATGTCTTTTAATAGCTGCAGAGGATTAAGTTTTTATTATTATTATTGAGGCTTTCTATGCCTTTTGTATGAGAAGAAGAAAAACCACCTGGTTTTTAGCCACCAATTTCAAATGAAGGGAAGAACAGACATTTTAAACCTCAAAGCCATCACTACTGAAGCTCTTAGTCCTCAGTCCCAGGTATGTAAGGACAAGCCTGTTGCAGTCCATCACTCACCTGAAGAGGAAGGGAGACTCTTTGGGACAGGTCTTTTGGGGCAACGCAGAGGCACATAATTGGCAGGAGCTCACTTGCAACAAGCAGTGGACCTAGTCCTTGTTTTCTCCACTGCCCCATCTTGTGGTCAGGCAAAATTTCATTTTCAGTCCTCCTTAACCACAGTGCTGTGCAAAGGTCTGTGGAAAACATCTTGGAAAAAGGCTTTAAAGCTACTGAAATGCAGCACTCTCATATCTGAGGGACGTGACAGAGCAAATACACTTTAGGGACCAGCCAAGATTTACACCACTGTGTGGAAATAGTCAGGGTTTCCGATTCATGGCATGAAAACACTGACTAGACAAATTCAGCCTGTAAACTTAAATGATGATTTTGAAAGTGCAATTACTATACTGGCATCAATTCCATATGAAGAGCTTGAGTAGCCTTTTCCTCCTAATGACTTTCTGAAATGAGTATATAGTTAACCAGTGGTGTAAAATGAGTAATACTCATGCAACCGATACTCATTTTAAGGCATCTGATTAAATTTCCCTGGATCATAAAGCAAATAATATAAGGAATTTTAAACGGTTATCTCCAAACCTGCCTATGAAAAGGCAGGTTTTTAATAAAAACTCAAGTGTGTGAGAAAATTGATGTTTCCTACTAAAATATTAAAGTTCTTTACAATATGTTTCCAAATTGAAAACTAGCTAACCTAAAACTTTTTCTTTTTTAAAAAGTTTTTTGTGTCTTGGACAGCAAGTTTTGGAAGAATTTTTTAGCTGGAAAAATATGCTTTTAAAAAATTGTATTTTTATTTGAAATGCTTGAAATGGGCAGAAGGAGGTAGGGAGAGTTTAAGAATATTTCATTGTTTCTGCTAAATTTAGAGGAAACCCTTTATTTTCACTAAAAAGTTGTTAAATATAAAAGGAAAAATTCAGAGACATTTCAAGGACTTAAATATTATGGCCTGCTTACTTTTAATTCATTTATTATCCTTTACTCATTCATATAAGGAGCTTCAGATTAGGCACATATTTGATTGCAGTATCAGATATTACAGTACAAGCTAAAAAGAAGAAAAAAATAATTTAACACTCTAGGTATCTAGATTCAACATATGTTCGGGATATATTCAGGATATGTTAAAACTAGTAATTTAAAAACCATTGGCTACTTAAGATTACCTTTTAAAATGTCTACTGAGTGATTGGGCTGGCTTCTTACTACCTAGAAAATCTTTCCATGATCAACTTGTTAATTCACACCACTGTGGCAACACATTTGCAATAATTGTGGTTTTGTGATACAAAAGGTCCATGATCTGTTCTGCATTATTTCCATCTTTGCTGGAAGCCTTTATAAAAAGAAGCTGAGTATTTTAAAATAATTAAAAATTATAAGGAACAAAATTCATTGCAAAGAACTGCAAGTAAAAAAGAGTTATAAATGCATATAGTATACTCCTACTTCATCCAAAGGATTTGCCATAACCCATTAATGTTTTGAGAAATATTTTCAATTCCACAAACCAGACTGTGTTTACACTTGGAGGATCCCTCAGCAAGATGCAGAGATAACTCTTTTCATTGCATTTCTCCTGTTTAATTTATTTTAAAAACATTTGTGTGGTACCACAAATTTACAGGGAACATCAGAAACATACAGATAAAACATGTTTACCTCCCAGTTCCAATTACACTATGTGCTTAGTGACCAAATAGAGTGTTTGCCACTGTTTGCAGTCAGTACACTCACTTATATGCAAGTAGAGGCAGCTTGCAAGTTGGGGTGCTGATTTTCAGGGCTCCTGCAGACCAAGCAAGGAACTGCCTGCATGAAAAGAAGAGGAGAGAGTCCCTGGAAATGTGTCCCCGAAATGGTCTTTAATGCCATAACTGGTGCTGAAAAGGTGGTCAAGTGATCCATTGAAGATCCAGAGCATTGAACCTTCTCTCTTCTGAGGGTACTCCCCAGGGAACATTTCTTTTAAAATTATTTCTCTCTGAAAAAGGACCTGGCACATACAGAAGTTCCTGTTCTAAGCTAAAGTTTGGTGTTCATTGCATAGAATTTGTTTATGCCATGTACTGGTTTTATTGAAGTGTGGCACAGGGAAATGAGTCAACAGTCACAGAGGAACAAAAAGCTAGCCCATCACTGCACAATCTTTCTGATCATTTCAAAGTACACATCAACATATATCTGCCATTAGGTGGCACATGGTGGAGCTCTGAAGTGCAGGAATTTTAGAAATACAAACTTAACTTTAATACTAACTTAAAATACATTTTAAATTAGGAAAGAAAAATTAAATTAGATGTAAGAGAAAACATTACAAAACTTTGTCTGGGAAGCACATAACTGATTTTCAGCATCTTTGGTTCTACAGAACAGTCCTGAATATTTAGCTGAGTTCAAAGAGAAACAAAATCTCAGCTAAAACTGGAGTCAGTTTGACCTTTATTTAGCATTGAACATTTTCATGTTCATTTTTAATATCCAATCTTGTGGGTCTGTCTGAGATTAAGTCATTTTTTCCCCTAGCAGCCCTCATAGTGCTGTGCATTGGTAGCTAGCAAGGAGATGAAACACACCGGTTTCTTTGGCTGATCCTGAGCAGTACTGGCAGGCACCAAGGCTGTCTCTCCAACCTTTCTCCCCCCATCAGCAGTAGGCTGGGGTGGGTGAGATCTTGGGAGGGGACAGCTGTTCATCCAGAACAGCTGATCCAAATTGACTGAATGCGTATTCCATACCATGTGATGTCTTCTCAGCAGTAAATAGCTGAGAGGAAGGAGGAAGTGGAGGTATTTATTTGCACACTTGTCTTCTGGAGCAGCAGCTATGCATTCTGAGGCCCTGCTTTCCTGGAAGTGGCTGGACATTGCCTCTTGATGGCAAGTAGAGAATAATCTTTTGCTTTGCTTCTATGCTCAGGGTTTTGTTTTTGCTGTATTAAATTACCTTCTTTGTGACTCGCATGTTTGTGGTTGTTTTTTCTATCTTATTTTTCTCCCCTAACAGGCCTGCTGAGGAGGGGAGTGATAGAGTGACTTGGTGGACCCTTGGCATTCAGCTAAGTTTAAACCGCCACATCTACATGTCTCATTCAGCTTGCTGCCCGAAGTGAGCCAAACTCTGCAGCCAGATGATTCAAGGGTAGTGAAGTAAATAATGTGGTTTCATTACCTTTTCTACCAATGCATTCTGAAATAAGTATAGGAGTAAAAGCAAGAAGCATTGCAGAGTCAGTTTTCATTTAATAGGTAACAATTATTAAAGGCTAGAGCCTTGTTTGAATACTAGAGACACAGATATAAATTAAGATACTTTTTTTCATGGGGCAAATAATTAACCACACAGTCAAAGGAAAACATGGATTCTATAACCGTCTACATGTGAAGACAGAATCCCTTATTGAAGGGTAATCTTCAACCATGAGTCATGCCTTAACCAAAACTAATTCATTGAGCTGGTTAGAGTAGTACATGGGTAAACTTTAAGTATTGCTGGAACAGAAAGGCCCTGATTAGATGCCAGATATTTCCATATACTGAAGTAATAAATGTATATTTAAAGAAATTCTTAATTTCTATTCAAGTTGGTGGGTTTGATTTTTTTTTTCCATTACAGATATATCATTAGCCTTTTACAATAAACCAATTCCAGTAGAATAAATCTTTAAAATAGACATACATTTTTGAAGATAAAAATGTTCAACCCAGCAAGTTTTTTAGGTTTTGCTCTTTGTCCCCATTATGTATTTGTAACTTCAGAGGATAAGTAATACTGCTGCATAACTTGGCACAGCTATTTAAATGATTTATATACATGTGAATTGATACAATCTCCTTTCAGCCTTCCTCACAGTATTTGTCAGATTTCTCTAGCAGTCCTGCTATCAAGGTCCCATTTATCTGTACACCATATTTGCAAGTCTCTGTAAAATTGCCTAATTTTTCAGTGCCATTTTATTGCTGCTATAATTCTTCTAGGTTGAAACTCATCTTATTTCAAATTTTTGTTCAAGACTTGTGTACTGCTTAAGTACCATCTGAGATTTCAAAATAAGGCTTTGTGCTAATCTCATGGATGAAGTAGGATTCAGCCTCTGAGAACATTTGTCAACTGTTTATAATTGAGTGGCCAATTTAGAAAACTTTGGGGAAAAGATCTCTGTATCTTGTCTATTTAAAAATTGCTCCTCTATCTGAAATGATTCTTTTGTTATTCAGAAGTTAAATATATGTGTCAAGACCTGTTGAACTGTTTTATATAAAACTGATATTAATGGAAATGCCTGGAGAACAAATTTGCTAAAAAAAGACCTTCAGCAACTACAAATTTGCTAAAAGAAAAGCCACTACAGGTTCTGAGATGTAGGCATTTTCGCTAGAACTTAAAAAGGGGCTCTGCATAAGTGTCTCTGGCCATCAGTTATGAAGTCTTTTCGAATGAAACTGTAGCTGAGATACCCACTCATCTACTGTGAGACTCAGAGATTCCAATTTTTCTGAGATCACACAGAAAACATGCACAGAGATTTCACTTTCAATTAGCTGTTTCACATTGCTCTGAGATAAATATTTCGTGTTTATGTCCATGGATTTGGTCTCCTGAACTCAGCCAACAAACTATTGAGAAAAGGGATCATTATGAACCCATTAGATGGACAAAAAGAAAGCAAAATTGTTATCTAAAAATAAAGTATTGCATTTTATTGAAGCACATTTGCTATTATTCCAAAGACCATTCCTCTCCTGCTTCCCCCTCCCCCCTTCTGGAGAAAAGCAAGTTTGTGACTGGGGAGTTTAGTAATACAGTCCTCCTAGAGAATAGATTTTGTCTATGCAGACAGCTATTGCTTCATCTTAAATAACAGCTTTTTCCACCTTAGGTAAAAAATTGGACATCTATGTTTCATTTATTATTCTGAAATAGGTGAACCTGACCAATTTCTCATGTATTTTTTAGCTTAAGGTGATACCATCTCTGTAGATATTCAAAACCCTTCTGAGCACTGACTGTCCTGTGCAGCCTGCTTTATGTGATCATGCTCTGGCAGGGGAGTTGGACTAGCCCTCCAGAGGTCCCTTCCAACCCCTATAGTTCTGTGATTCTGTGATTTTGCCTTGTTACAAAGACAGCCTTAGATAGTTAATGTTACATATACATATGTGTCCAAGTGTTTCATCTATTAGACAAATCAAATAAGTTTCTTTCAGTTCACCATGCACTTACATATTAGATTAAGTGTTTGATACATTATTAAAGCAGAATAAATACTTAGAAACATTAAATAATTAACACTAATGTTCAACTGCTTGGAACATATCCTGAATATACTGTTATATTGACTTTATAATTATGATTAATGATAACCTCATCCCTCTTCTTCACTTAAATTGCTATTTACTTTTCTTGGAAATGAGGGGCAACTAAATAAGTAATAGTTCACAAGTCTTCAGTTATCTTAAAACACAGGAAAAATAGTTCTCACTATCTAACTAACCTGCCAGGAAACCCTGTAGAGGAAGGTGAAATGAGTAACTTCACATTCAGTGGCAGAGCCAAAACCAAGCTACTGTCAAGAAACACAATTCTATTGGGTTCTCCACTGAATTCTCCATTGGAAAAAAAAAAAAGGAAAAAGAAGAAACAATATACAACTATTTCAAACACAACATTTTTACCTGTATTGCAATACAAAAGAGTTGTTATAGTAGTGATCTGCTATCCACTTAATAGACTTGAACATGTGCTGGCAGTGCTACAGAGGCAAGTTCCGCTCAAAATTAAAACACACTGAAAGGGTGAGTAAAGAGAAAAATTTCTGTCTTGCATACACCCTTACAAACAGCCACACTTGTAGAATAATGTTCCAGTGCCACATGAGAAGTAGGAGATACCACATTTGAGGTACAAATACTAAGTATTTTAAACTGTTGGATAAGATAGAAAAATCTCTCAGGATTTATGAATTTCAGCTGAATTTCAGTACCTAAATCCCATCAGCTATAAATATCTGTGAATTAATTTTCTGTAAAAATGAAGATTCTTTTTCTCTATATAAAACTATGGATTCTTGAAAATGTAAAGATCTTCATGTGTCAGGACAGGGATATAGGTGTAGAATGCCAAACATTTCTCTTTCAAAGCACTGAAGATTCAAAGGAAACACTTTAGCAATAGCAAAAATATTGTTAGATGTAAACTTTCTTAAAAAGTGCTACTGAAGAGAATAAATTATTGTTTCTTAACAGTATGTTTCTACTCTTACGGATCTATGGAACCTGGAACTTACCCTAAACTTTTTGATTCCTACATCCACAGTACAGATGGCTTACAGGAAAATGGGCTTTAACTGCAATCTCAGTAGTGCAGTAAAAAAGACCTGATGTTGGAAAGTCAAAGTGAGCTCTCAGAGGAGTATAGAAAACTCATTAACAATAAAGAATGAGGGAAAACATGAAATCACTTTTATAACATACAAGAGTAGAGAAGGTGATTATAAAACTACTTCTGTAGGACAGACTATTATAAAGAGGGACAAGCGTCAAGAAAGCTATGGCTTTTTCAAGTACTGTTCCTTTCAGCCAAGTCTTTATTTTCCCTCTTTGAATGAAAAATGGATGTATAAAATACAGCAGCACACTGCTTTTCATGGTTATATATTTTGTCTGGTGACATTTACAAGCCAATGTGTTTTGGAGAATAATGTAAACTGTTGTTTTTAAATGGAAAGTTTGTGTAAACTTATGCTAATGTCAGGTTAATATAGCAATTATATTAACAAGGACAGAATTACTTAAACAGTAAGGAAATGAATGTAAAATTTATCTGGCCGATACATATTTATAAGGCACATAGAGGATGCAAATCACGAGCTATATTTCTTTAATAAGAAATGATCCATTTGCTTCAGCATAAATACATTTTCCAGACTTTCTTTATTAAGGACTTATTCAGCTGAAGCCTCTTCTGGCAGCTGCATAAAATATTTACAGGATGTTTTTATCACTAATTCTTATATACAATCTAGCCAAAATAAAAGATGGCACAGAAATTAAATGCCAAGAATGGCAAAGCATAACCAGTTTTCCTGTGTCACACCTGTTTTGCTCCAAATACTGACTCGTGGGAACTGGAATAAGTGTTTTGACTCAACCAATCTGTCTTGCAGGGTAACAGAACCTGCAGAGGCTCTGCAGGATGGTGTGTTGCGGACAAGGGGCCCTGTCCTCCAAAGGCTGTGAGGGCCTGTAGAGTCCTGATCTCAAGGCAGCTGCCCTGACAAACCCGACCTTGTTCTCAGGCGGGATCCTCATTCAATGAGCCCTTTGGACACTGTCCATGCCAGGGCAGCCCCACATTCAGTAGCCACCAAGACAAACAGGATCCTGTCCTTATCTGATAAGGAACAGTGACAGGCAAGTGGGGCCCTGTTGGAGGTGAAGGGCTTTCTGGCAAAAATGGGGTCATTGCTCAGTCAGCCTGGTTGGGGGGTCAAATGACCCCCATTCCCCACCGACTCATTACCAGAACACTCTACAACTCACTACTGAGTTGATTTTTCCCAAAAGCTGCAGTTAAGTTCCCAAACTTTCAAATTCTCTTCGAACCAAATCCAAACTCAGAAACTTTTAGTGTTGGTTCCAACTCTACAATGAAGAATTGCTTTACTCGCCGAATGTGTACTTGACATTTCCTGCAGTGCCAATTTTTGGTACCTAAAATTTTAGAGAAAAGGAAAAAGAAACTATATCTCGTTTAAGTCTGTATGCAATTTTGTACTCTCCAAAGTTCTCAAAGGCTATTTCATACATCCCGCGGGACTAGACTTGAGGAGAAGTGACGCCTTTATTGGCTCTTTTTTTCCCAAGCTGTGTTTTACATCTTGTGGTGTCATCAACCAGTATATCAAGATCATTACTGCTCTTGACTTTATTTTCTCCTGACAATAACCTCCGGGTTGATAAATGGTCCTGCTTTCATGTAGAAGGCAATGTATTTATTTGGATCCTATATATAAGTTTATGAAATCATGACATTCTGCAACAGTGAGTGGAACAACAAGCAAAGGCTATTCTATCAGTTAATCCTTAGGGGATGATTGTTGGCATCTATTCTCTTGTCATTAACTCCTTGAGGTCTGAAAAAGGTGTATTGCTAATAATAACAAGATGCAGTTCAATTTCTACCGGGGTATCAAGTTTACTGTCATGCAAGCTAAACACAATATTTTTATTTGGCTGGTATTTTTAATGAGTCTAAAATGATGTAAATGCTTCTGGAAGAAAATATAGAAGGCAAATGTTGCTTATACATAGTGTGAAGAGAGAGAATTGAAAGCACAGGAAAGAAATATAATCTTTGTCTTGCTCACTTTTACCTGTACAAATCTGTTTAAGCTTGATTCAGCTAGGTCTTGTCACTTGGTGATACAAGGAATGATGAGGTGGACTGGCTTTCATTTAAATTACATTCTCAGCCCTAGCTCACACACAAAAATAACTAAATTGATAAGGCACATAAGGACAAGCTGAAGTAAGCGGCAGAGAGAGGAACATAATTTCAAAGCCAAGAGAAAATGAATTCAAATCAGACTAACACCCCACACAGCCATGAGCCAGGGCAGCTACATACCCCAGAGCCAGGCTTTCTGAGTGCCTCTGCTACATGAGATGCATGCAGTCATGTTTTGGCATTTGTTTCTACTTCAGTTCTTCCATGGCTCAAATGTCCGTTTCATACCAATGTCAGTCCTTTCAGTGGTCCTCTAAAAAGCAGCCATAAAATACATTTATTGTAAGCTTTTGGGAAAAGGAAAGAGCTCTGTTTAAATCAGTTTCTAGAGTCTGTAGACAAGAAATCACTAACCTATGTTGCATTACAATAGAAATGATAAGTGCTCCTAGTAAATGGAAGCACATTTATTTTACAGATGCCAAACCTGCATCTGCATGTCCCAAACAGATGGGTTCACAAATCAATGGCTGCAATTTTGGAGGAATGCTGGAAATTTATCTTACAGAGAGCTGATGTAGAGCCCAGACCTGCCACAGGATTGCCCCGAGGAGCTGCTCAAAAGCAGTTCTCACTTTGCCCATTGCAACCAGTGGGCCAGAAGCAAGGAGGAACAGGCTGGGAACCAGCATGAGATCCTCACCCCCTTCTGCCACTACCAGGGGTGATATGCTTTAGATTATTCCACAACTGAGGAAGTGGTGCTGATTACTGACTCAGTGCCAAATGTATGTTTAGTAACTGTTCGTCTTTGAGTATAATTGAATTAGGAAATACGTTTTTATTTGTGGTGTCATTTTATTATGTGCAGTAATTGGGTTTCATATGATATGTCACCCAGGGGGTTATTTGTACATAAAAGGAGAGATGTTGAGCTCAATCTCTCTTACCGTCTGTGTGTTAATGAAATTAAACCACAGCAAATAAATTGATGTAATTTGCCAGCATACATAAATTTCCATTTCTGGGTTGTTGAAGAGCAGCGCATTGTGCTAACATGTACTGTTAAAAAATGATCAAATGCTACATTTTTGGATGGCCTCAGAGGAAGTACAAGTAATTAAGCAGAGCCTTGAATTACTTGTGAAATATTTTCAGAAAGCTGCTACATTATGCATGATATAGTGGTATATTCCTTACAAAATTCTATTCAGTTATTACTTCCAGAGTTGTTGTTTGAAGCCTTCAACAGTGGTTCAGATAATTCACATCAAGAAACTATTATGATGTATTCCTTCAGCAGCCATCTGTGTCATGTGATACATTGACCCTCAGTTTTGCTTTTGTAACACAAGTGGCAGTATCAGTAAATTTGCTGGGGAAAATTCCCCATGGCCATAAATTTATTCAATCAAACAAATGGCCCTGCTTGAGGCAGCCAGCAGATGCTGTCATCTGTACAACATAACAATCTTTTTCTCCACTCTAGCCCCCACTGTTTGCAACTCTGAACATTTTAAATATATATAAAATAGATACACAATCCATATACATGAGCACCAGCTGCATGTAACTGTTAATCCTTTTCTTCTGGTCTTCCCTTTTACTCCTCCTGGTCCACCCTCTTCCTTCACGGATCTCAGAATACATCTGTGCTACACACTGACAGGTAGGATTTTTGGGGGGTCATTTGGTTTTTTTGCTAGTGATTTGCTGCCATTGAATAATTTACACACCATATTGTTCTAGCTTT
>VZTU01030015.1:27063-72938 GCA_013400835.1 Zapornia atra | reverse complement strand
GAAAAGGTCTAGTTTGGCTGGAGTTTTACATTAATACCTGTGACTTCCCTTTCTAACTACACGGGCTCTGTCCTGACCCAACTGCTGGAATTTTAAATATTAAATGAAAAGCATGCCAAATCTAAAGCAGGCATGGTTGTAGAATAATGGCTACCGCTGCCAAATGTAAATAGTCAGGTCTGTTTGTACCTGCAGGTTTCTTTCCCTTTTCTTTATAAAGCTCTCTATCTGCACTCAATGTAACTTGCTGGCCGATTTTCCAAATGTTTATAAGAAATTGCTGAGCAAAAGAGAATCTTAACATTGTTAGGTTTCTGTATTTTATTTTATTTTTTTAATCAACCCATTTGGCAGTTGTTTCATTAAAGAAATGAAACTGTAATTCGCCTCTCAGTGACATAAATCTCCTGGCAATACAACATAAATTCCCCTTTCACTGTCCACAGAGGAAACATGCTCCCTACATCCAACGTGGCTGTGACCTTGATTCATTGCATGTTATGGCATACATGTGGCTGTGATAGCCCAGATGCTTGCTCATTCCCCTCTGTGAAATATAAGACTTTGGGAAACTGCCTTAGCTGTTCCAAACTGGAAATCTATTTGCCATCCAGTGCTAGTGTACAGCCTTTTTCTCAAGCACTGAGATCAGTGCCTTTTAGTACACACAAGGAAGTTTGTATCTGTTAGTGATAATGCCCTGGGTTATACATGTCAGTTTTACATTGTAAAACATAAGCCGTGTAGAAGTTCAATCTAAGGGTAACTAAATTAACACATATTTATAAGACCTGAAAGAATGAATATATTATGCTAATTAAGCACATGATCCAAGAAGCACTGAGAGGATGAAAGGTTTTACTGAATTAGTTGGCATGGGATCAGACAAGAACATCTTGGATCAGAGGAAAAATGTATATACAAGTTCTGTGTATATAATTCTATTTTCATACAGAAATCAGGGGAAATACAGAAATGTTTCCAGTTGGAGTTTTCTAGAATATGGAATAAATCTCTTTATTGTCACAAAAATGTCTTTCCAGACATCTCTGAGGTTTTGAAGAATTGAAGAATTCATTATACTTATATTGACATTTAGAGCTTTCTTAAAGGATCACCTAAATAATTACATACAGTTGTTTGAAATATAGATGTTTTTATGCAAGACAAAATACAAATACAGTGTAGTATGAGTCATTGGCTTCCTATTGCTGCTAACAAGAAACACAAAGGGAAAAAAGCCTTGTCCATTGGTTATAAACATGTAGTTAAACTGATCTTTTGGGGGTTTTTCCATTCACAAATAAGGCTGATGTAGTTACAGGGAAAATCACAACAGAGAGTGCTCAGCAGATCTTACAGGCAGTTGAAAGCAAATCTTCTCCATCACACATCTAAACTATAAATTCCTGGGGGCTTGTTATCAGTCTAGCCACTTATGTATGATCCCATGCACAGCCTTTTGTCTGGGAAGGGTTTTTATATTCAGACATGAGGATATATGTGCTGGAGCCGAAGTTTTGCAGATTCAACTCAGATCAATGTGATCAATGCTGAGCTCATTTATTGAAACACACACTAGATGCACTGTTCACCCACCTTACATGCGTCTCACTATTGCTAATAATTGGTTAAGGCTACACAGTCATGTTGTTGCTTTTTAAGGCAGTTGTTAACATTCTTGTAGTTTCTTATCTCATGGCTTTTTTCTTACAAGCTCCTGTTCTCACAGACATCTGCTCTCCTGTTACTGCATACCGACATATCTCTGCTAGCTTTCCCAGGCCTGATTATATGGGGGTCAGCAATAAATCTGGATGGGCCACAAACCCAGTCCTCTCATACATTGTTACATATGTGCACATACACACAGATAGAATATTAAGAATGAAATTACAAAATATTTTCTGTAATTGTATCTATGTAAAAATTCCCTGTTAAAATGGGCATCTTGTTTAATGATAGAGCACAGCCAAAATTCCATTAATGAAAATTTTGAAGTGTTGCAAGTAAGTGCCTCATATTTACCTTTAGTAAATAGCACCTTGATTGTGTACAAAATCACATTTGTGCAAAGAGCAGACCTTGGTTGCATGTGAAATCAACCACTACTTGTCCTCTAGTGATTGCAAGGAGCGGGTGTGTTTCAAGGCCAGAAGATATCTGTATCCACCTCAAGCAAACTGCAGGCAACATCTGCAGCACTGCTTTGTACTGCTCATAAAGGGATACCTGAGACCTAAACAGCAGACATGTTAGACAAATGTTTTGGTAACAGCCGGCCAAGCCATAAAAACCAAGTGGCACAGGCTGTAAATTAAAACATTAAAAGGGCATGCAGCAACAAACCACACAACTGCTCCGTGTCAAGTAGTGTATGTTCACACAGCTTGTATATACAGGACAGTAGTATTGACATTCAATTGCTTCTTGCAGTATGAGATTATCAGTAAATCACTGCAAATACTTTTTAAGAGTTAAAGAAACAAAAAATTATTTTGAAGAGATACAATTACTGATACTACAATTATGGAATGATAAAGATACTGTATTTTATCCTTCTCTACTACCTTAATTCATTTATAGGGTGTGCCCTTTTAAAATGTAGACCAGACGATTTGATGAGGGTATGTTTGTGTGCTTGTTCACACTTAATTCTACAGATTCATGTAGGACTTTGTGTGGCTTTGGTTCTGCATTCATTAACTTCCAAAAACATTCACGTTCTTCAATGTGCTTTACTTCTTACCCCTAAAAAAACACTGACTGTCCAGTTCAGGGTAGCATCTCTCTGCCTCACACCACTTTCTGTATTCTGTCTTTCCCACTGCTCTGCTACAGAAGGAAATAATATCATCACATCAGTGATGCAAGAGATAATCTATACACCTTGTGAACATTCAAACAAGAAGTCTGTGGTAGACCTACCTCCAGCACGTAGGCACCTTTCCAAATGTGCAGAAGAGTAGTAAGTGGCAGACATAAGCTATGACAGGTATACCAAATAGCAAACCACGTGCTGAGGTGCAGAGAATTTCAGAAATTGTTAGCTGTGGCCAGATCTGACTCAATGTGTCATTATTAAGCAAAAAAACCTTTCAAGATTCCAGCTGCTTGGAAATTGTTAAAATAATCCATTTTTGGGAGCGTGGAGATCCCACCTGGCTAATTAGAGCTTCTAACCCCAGAACTTTATGGTCAGACATAATCAGATTTCTCTTCACAATTGTTATTCAGCTGAAAATACTCTTTCATTAGCCAGCATGGATTTGTTCTCTTAGTAAATTTTGTGCCTGTTTAGGGTAGAAGAGAGGCTGACAGTAGCTCATTGTCACATGCGTACAGGTCAGAGGCTGAAACATCAGAACTTCTGTAGCCAGACTGCCACTTATGCTGGGCTCCAGACATTAGGAATTCAGCAGCAACTACAAAAATGCCTTATCCACTACACATACTGTAGCACGGAGATAATTTTATATCAAGCCTACTTTTTTCCTTCTCCATCTAGAACAATGTTTCATAGCTTATTCAAGAGATAGGAAAGCATTGAAAAAAAATTTGGCACAAAATATACTATTGTTACTTACACACAAGGCTCTTGAAGGAAAAAAAATAAGTAAAATACAAGATGGAGGTACTGATTTATGACAAAGATGGTTCTCATATTGAACTTATAGAACATTCGCATCAATGTGAAACAAATAGCAAGTAAGCTTTTAAAAAGTGAGATGATTGTTTGAGTAATAATTTTGTTTCTCTCCATTGTGTACGATGAGAATTAAAAAATGGCAAAAGACATTTTTCTGTATCCTTTTTAATGGCATAGTTCCTTAATGAAAAAATATGAAGAAAGCTGCTCAGTGCAAAGATTAGGATTTTGCCTCCTATTTCTTCTCAGTATATGACACACATATTACAAATACATATTAAAAACCAATAAACAGTACATTTTTCCCTGAGTCATCCATCAAACAGAGGTGTGAGAGTCATTTGTCAGACAGCCCATCCCTAGCTACTGCTTGCACAGTCCTCTCCCTCTCTGTCAAGCAAAGCTCTTGTAGGCAGCCGCTGGGAAAACTTGACCCCTAAACTGCTTTATGCTGCAGTCTTGGCTTTGACTCCATGATTCTTCTAGGCCTCAAACGCAGCTCTTGATCCTACCTCCCCAGTTGCAGATGAGCTCACCTAGCCTTGATCCACCCTGCCTGTTTCTTGCTTCAGGTTCTCTTGTTATATAAATTCTGCATTCACAACTTTGGCCTCATCCCAATCACACTCTTATCTATGTCTTTGGAATTGGCATACACAAGCAGTCTGCTTTTTCACCCTGTCTTCAAATTAGAGACAAATTCTTGTTCTTTTCCATGAGCAAAATGTATGCCAGCTTTTCTGGCTCCTAACACAGGTAATCCTTACCATGGCATCAGGGTTCACCCTACACAGTGGTGGCTTCTGTGTCCATAAAGACTTTCTTGAAACATCATGATTTAAATTGGCATTTATAAAAATCTTGGGTTCATGATTATTCAAATGTATTAATATAAAAGGGAAATTAAATTACCCTACAGGTGCCATTTATAGTGTCTACAAATGATTTACCATATGTATTTCTTTTATCACTAAAACATTGGATAGTTTTCCTCGATACGAGGCAAGCAAATGGATAGAACACAAGTTCTGTTACGTAAACTTGGAGCTCACTTTTTTTGTGCATCAACACTAGCAATATGGGGGCTAAATTTCACTATAATCAATATTTAGAAGTTTGTTTGGGTAATTTCTGCAAATATCAATGGCTGGAAAATCTTGAGGTAAGTTGAACATTTTCTTTTTTCAGAAAAGCCAAAAGAGGTGGCAGTTGTAAACATGAGCTTGAATTTTTTGCTGGCTTTTTTAATCCATCTAACTTCCCTCTGTTGAAGGAACATCAGTCCTGTTCATGTCTTTCTTATTAACCTGTTTCTGGAGTGAACAAGAATCCTCTTGAGTTTTGCAAGAAGACTCAAATTGGCTAATATTAAACATATAACATTTTGTCCTAATTTAATTGAAAAGCCAGTTTCTAAGAAACCTGATTGCTGCACTCCAGGAAACATTCATGTTCACACAGGCTTAGAATATGTGTTTATTAAACAAATCCCTAACACATACATGTTGCTGGTACTTTTTAATTTTCAAAATTCACATGACTCATCGCAGGACTAACATCCCCTCTGCTCTGAAAATGGTTTATCACTAAGTAAACATCATATTTTTTTCATCTGGAAGGCAGTTTTACTGGGGATGAAGTTTTGCTACTTCTAAATGACAGCAATAAACTGTTCATACAAAACCAGAAGCAGCTTGTCTTAGAATTTCATTTTAACTAAATAGAACTTATATCCCCCTAGTAAGATGAACAAGCTTTTTGCTTTATTGCCTTTTGATAAAGCTGTAGATACAAACAGACATTTGCTGATGCAGCAGAAAGAGTTACAAATTAGTTCTGATGCATATTATATTGCATTTGGTGCAACACACACAAGATGTAATGTTGCTTTCTCGTCTTAAATATATACTGTAATTTTAACTAAAATATTCAAATGAGTCCTGTCATCCCTGAGCAAACCTCAGAGGCTTGCTATATTAGTGTTATATAGTCATATTGTTGTGTTATGGTTCTTTCACATTGATACTTATTATCATGGCTTGAACTCTAAACATAATCTTCCATGTAATAAATTTTTCTCCTCTTGCCAGTAATATCAATATCCACTGCTCAAGACCACAACCAAGTAAGAAACTTCCAGCTTGCATATTCAGTAAGCTATTTAGTCCGAAAATGGCAATAACAAACAATTTTAAAACAAGTAATTTGACAGACAGACCAAAATGGAAAAAAAAGAAGAGGAAATCTGTAGGTACATAGCTTTGATGAGAGAAATGTGAATTGAAGTATTCTTATGATCCAAAACTAGAGGCACAAATCATTTGACCACTATCAATAGAAGATGAAAACTTGCCTCTCCTGAAATTGCTAATATTTTCTATGATCCTGTTGTCCTGATGGTGGGTTTCTAGAGATTTTGAATGATTCCAAAAAGCCATATGTCACAGTGGTCACTCCTGTCTTTGCAGTACTCTGCTTCTTACAGTGTGTGCTCACAGAGTCTAGAAATGGCTTCTCCATTTGTGACACCTCTAAAGATGTAAGAAGTTATTGTTGTGCTGCGCTGCAACTGAATCATAGAATCATAGAATCTTAGGGATTGGAAGGGACCTTGAGAGCTTATCGGGTCCGACCCCCCTGCCAAAACAGGGTCCCCAGAACAGGTCGCACAGGTCAGCGTCCAGACAGGTCTTAAATATCTCCAGAGAAGGAGACTCCACACCCCCCTGGGCAGCCTGTCCCAGGGCTCTGTCACCCTCAGTGTGTAAAAGTTCTTCCACTTGTTGGTGCAGAACTTCCTGTCCTCCAACTTGCAGCCATTGCCCCTTGTCCTGGCTCCTCAGACCACTGAAAAGGTGCTGGCCATTTCCCCATGTATCCCCTACTTAAAATATTTATAAACATTAATAAGGTCCCCCCCTAGTCTTCTTTTCTCTAGATTGAACAGTCCCAGCTCACCCAGCCTTTCCTCACAGGGGAGATGAGGACCTTAATCATCTTCATAGCCCTCCTCTGGACTCTTTCCAGGACATCCTTGTCTTTTTTTATACCAGGGAGCCCAGAACTGGACACAATAGGTGGGACCTGACCAGGGCAGAGAAGACACTTCCTTCGACCTGCTGGCCACACTCCTCTTGATGCACCCCAGGATCCCATTGGCTCTCTTAGCCACCAGGGTACACTGCTGGCTCATGGGCAACCTGCAATCAATGAGATGTAGATGTATGAGCAGTAGAATAGCAGAAATCTCCGCTTTCGCTGTGTGCTTCATTTCCCTGATCCTCCCAGTTCCACTGGAATAGTTTCAAAGTTCATGTTTCTCGATTGCATATTAGCTGGCTTCATAAAGCAATGCCCACTGGGATTGGGTGCAGTGCATTGCACACCACATCTCTAGCTAAAGGATGCAACATGACCAATTGCTTTTTCATTGCTGCTCACACAAATAAGTGTATTTCAACCTTCCGCAGCCAAAACCCATTTTGTCTTCTCCCCTGCATCCAAGCCCTTTCCAGCAGTGTCATCAGAGCACGTGGCCTTGCCACAGCATGTAATTATCTGTACAGGCTGGAAAGAACCAGCTGTGAAAGGTATTCGGCTACAGGTAACGTATGGCTCTGCAGAGGGTCCCACCTGCCGTGGCTTCAGCATCCACAGAGTGTCACATGAAAGGCTTCCAAGCAACTCAGCAGCTTTGAGACAGCATTTGCCTTTATTGTGTCCCCTCATCCTGCTTTCTGTTTTCATACAGCTTTGATTCAAAGTACTCTGTATTTTCTCTGCCGTGATCCATTCAGCAACAGTAAAGCAGGCTCTTAAAAATGATATCTATATTTGGTCTGAATGAAGATTAAATAGCTCAAAGACTTAAAATCTTTTCATATTTCTCTTTCACTATTACATTTCACACCTTTTATTTTTGACAAAAACAATTTCAGGTGCCTATACATAAGGGAACTGCAGTGGATTGACCCTGAATGAAGGCCAGGTGCCCACCAGAGCTGCTCTGTCACCCCCTCTTCAGCTGGACAGGAGAGAGAAGATATAATCAAAGGCTTGAGGGTTAAGATAAGGACAGGGAGAGATCACTTAACAATTACTGTCATGGGCAAAACAGAATCAATAACAGCAAAAATTATCTACCCAAGAAAATCAAAGTAGAGCAACGAGAAATAAAACCAAATCACTTCCTCCCACCCCTCCTTTCTTCCTGAGCTCAACTTTACTCACAAATTTTCCACTTACTCTCCCTGAGCAACCCGGGGGGTGTGGAATGGGGATTGTGGTCAGTTCATTGCACATTGCTGCTCCTTCCTCCTTGGGTGGAGGACACCTCACACTCTTCTGGTCCATCATGGGGTCCTCCACAGGTTGCAGGTGGATCTCTGCTCCCGATCGTATTCCCTGGGCAGTATATCTCAGGCATCTGGAGCGCCTCCTCCCCCTCCTTCTTCATTGACCTTGGTGTCTGCAGAGTTTCTCACATCTTATCACCCCTTTGGTGGCAAAAACTGCTGCCTTAAACATGTTATCACAGAGGTTCTGCCACCATCACTGATGCAGCTTCTAGCAGCTTCTCACAGAAGCTGCCTCCATAGCCTGTCCTGCTACCAAAACGCGGCCATGCATGGAAGGTAGCTTGCAACTTTTGCCTGTGTTTCTCCGTGGGGACAAAGACCAGAAGAGTTTACCTGAACTTCGTAATTGCTATGAAAAACAGAATTTTCCAGCTGAAAATGTGCATTGTTCAGTACAGCCTGTTTTCTCTTGCTCAGTTCTTGTTGGCATTAATGAGCCAGGCCATGGCACTGGCATATCGGGGCGGGGGGTGGGGGCAGCTTGTTCTTCCTTTTCCTTCAAGACATTATTCGTCTGTTCTTTCAAGGCTCTTTATGGTTGATTTTCACACGAAGCATTATTGTACTTTCTTGTCAGCAGCCAATGTCATAAATGATATAATGAATAATTATGAATAATGATTCTCCATCCTCTGTCTTTTTCCAGTACTAAAGCAGAGTTTCTTTGTTATGGAAGTTCAGCCGCATTGTTTTCTATTCCCCGTTTCTATTACTGAAGAAGTTAGCCAGACTAAATGGACCATCTGAAACACAAACAGTCCAATATTCAAAGCCAACCTTCATTCCTTGTCAGAGCTGGACACCCCCAAGGCAATGACAAGGGATTAAGACACCATTTCTGGTTCTAAGGATTCCTCTGAGCTTTTGTTTGTCCCTTTCTCTCTCTCTTTTTTCCCTTCCTTTTGTTGCATTTTTTGTTTGCATTTTGCTTTTTAGCACAGAAGGATGTCTTCTTGTTTTCCACCTTGATGGCTGAGACACAACCTGATTTCTGGGGCAAATATTCTTGCAGGAGAGAGAACAGTTCTACCTGCCTAAAGTATTTGTTAACACTTTTTATCTGCAAGTTTTTATTACTTGGAACTGGAACAGAATCAGCCTAGTCTTCTTCAAGATACATAACTAGGTTTATTACCTTAGAAAATTCCATGTGCACTTTAAAGACATCACATCATAATGTGCAATTGAAACAGAATAAGATGCATTAATATAGCTTTATTTTGCATATGGAACTATTTTCACTGTTTTTATTGAAGCAAGCAATGGCCAGACACTAAAATTACAGTGCAACAATCTTATGTAATTTCTGTATATAGTTGCTTGAACATTTAATATCTTACTTATAAACAGGGGAGGTGGAATTGTAAACAACATCAAGTTCCAGGTTTAATAAACCAACTATTCCCATCTCCACTGGACAGTTAAGTCAGACGCTATGACTAGGACAAATGTTTTCAAGCTCTTTAAAGTGTGCCATTGTCTCTGGGAAAGAAATTAAAAATGATGCTATAGGATTGTAGCTCAAAGCAAGAAGTAAAAACGTAGATCGGTAAGTGCAAGCTGCTAGCACTGAATATTTGCAGTTTAATAACCTAAACACATGTCTCTACCCTGAATGTGCTGGGGTTTGTTTTGTTTTTTTTTTCTTATACAGAAATGTATTACTTTATTAAGTGGATAAATTGTGCTTTAGTAAGGTCACTAGACTCTATTTCCTTCTGTTACTGTGTACACATACTAAGTATTTTTGACCTTTTATTAGGATTGACTAATCTTCTTGAAAAGCTTAGCACACCTAGTGTGCTATCTGGTGACCCAGGCCATTAAAGTACCTCTCTCAACCATTTGCAGTAAGATTCTCCTTATCTAGAAAAATTAAAGCACACTGAGTTACACACTGCTTTGCTCCACAGATCTCAGACTAATAGAACTTAGCTGAGATCTCTGTTGGAGCTCAAGTCTCTCCTTTACATGGGAAAACAACTGCCCCTGGAGAGGAAGGAAGAAAAAAAGAGATGGGAAAGAACAGAGAAGGCAGGACAGGGGTCCTCTCACTGGTCTCCTCAGTACTCACAAGGCAGCGATGGAATAACCAGGTCTGAGACTGTGCAGATCCAATGGCTTGAGTACCTTCTTGTGAGTCCTGGCCAGGAGTAAAAGATGAACGAGAAAATCCCTGGAAATGCATTCCTCTGTCACGCTTAGCATTGTGCATGCCAGGGATGAATCCATGATTTTCGGAGAAGTGTGTTTATACAGATGATGCAGATATGGTCAATAAAACTCTTTTTCCTACACATCTCTATAACAAATTCTAATTTTTGCAGCCCCAGGATACAGGGGGATATATGCAAGCTAAAGCATCAATATGCAAGAGGTGCAGCTCTACTCTGTAAGCTTTACTGTAGCCCTTGGCTACACCACCAGCTGTTGCCACAGTAATCCTTCCTACACAGCACCTTTTTCCCGTGGCTATGGATGTTATTGGACTATTGTTCATATAAGTATCTAATCCAGGCAGTTTTTCAGCTTGCATGCTGATGCTGAGAGATCTGCCCTGTAAAGCATAACACACAGCACGCTCAGAGAGACTTGCACACCTTTTTAATGCTCGCTTGGGTTGTATATCTGAACCTTTAACTTAGAAGTGTCAGCTACACATATAATGGAAAGTAGTATTCACCAGAGTCATAGACTCTATGTGCCTACAATGCTGCAAGAAAATCATAGAATCACAGAATGCCATGGGTTGGAAGGGACCCCAAGGATCATAGAGCCCCAACCTCCCTGCCACAGGAAGGGCCACCAACCTCCAGGCCTGGAGCTACACAAGGTTGCCCAGGGCCCCATCCAACCTGGCCTTGAACACCCCCAGGAACGGGGCATCCACCCCCTCTCTGGGCAGCCTGTTCCAGCCCCTCACCACTCTCTCTGTAAAAAACTTCCCCCTAATATCCAATTTAAACCTTCCTTCCTTTAGCTTTAATCCATTCCCTCTTGTATTGCCATTGTCTACCCTTTTAAGAAGTTGATTCCCCTCCTGTTTCTCTGCTCCCTTCAGGTACTGGAATGCTGCAATGAGGTCCCCCCGCAGCCTTCTCTTCTCCAGGCTCCCCCAGCCTTTCTTCGTAGGGGAGGTGCTCCAGCCCTCTAATCATCATCTTTGTGTCCCTATGCACAATCAATATGATAAATCCTGCATATTGATAAATAAATTTGATTGATAAATAAATCCTGAATATTGATTAAAAAAAATCAATATGCAGGATTGTTTTCTCCAAGCTGAATCTATTGCTCCTTCCCTTGCTTAGCTCTTCAAGGTTCACGTACTCTTGCAGATCCAGGATTTCAATAGCATTATTTCTCATTCTTGGTTGGCCAGTCACCTGTAGTGATAACTACGCTGTCAACTTACTATCACCTTCCAGCTTGATGGCTACTTCCTGTTTAGTTTTCACATTGCCTGTGTTTAGATTTTTGTCAGAGAAGAAGCCAGGAAAGAAAAGAAGAGGATGAAGAGATATGGCCAACTAATTAAGAAGTTGTTCTGCGGAATTATTGTAGAACAGATTGCTTTCAGGCACTGCAAGATGAAAATTATGTATAAAAGTGCCTGAAACAAAACAGCCTACAAATGAAGCAAAACGTAATGGAACGTGGCAATACAAATTAAAATTATATACAAATGAAATATTAAAACTTGGCAAAAATATGAATAGATTTTAATGAGTGTTGTAGAATAACCAGAAATAAATCATGTTTGTTTTTAAAATGAGAAATACATGGTCATGTTGCAGGCTTAAATCTTGCTGTATATCAGTTTCTTTCTTGGTTGTTATTTATCTCTTCCCTCTGCCACTGTTCCAATAACTTGTACAACCATTAGCAAATGTTGAACAAATTTGATAAAGCAATAATATTCCCCAAAGAGAAGTTAATCATATAGGTTTCCTGAAATAGATCTATATATACAAATCAGATACTTTGATTTCCTCATGTAAAAGCTTCAGAGGATATATAAAAAGTTGCAGTGCAAATTCATGCAGACTTAAGCACTGGAGAGTACACAGGGAAAAGAGGGAGAGAACTTGTAAATACTCTAATTAGAGAAGAAGCTTCAGCAGGGTCTACCAAGCAACTGAAAGGCACACTTAAAGGAAATCAGCATTGATTAGCACTGTGACAAGATTGTCAAAAAGAGTAGAAAGAAATGAGTAGAACCATTGCATCAGTGGAAATAAGCTGAGGTTATATCAGAATCATTATTGATCAAACATGACAGGGGGGGGGAATGAAAACGGAAGATCTATCTTGGTTCTGGACAGGCTACAGTCAACCTCCTCAAATAGCCAGCCCAGGGGAGCTGAGTCAGCCCAGGATGTTTCCACACCACCTGACATCACTCCCCAGTAAAAAGGGCTGCTTGGGAAGGGGTGTTCCTGGCTGCCTTCAGGGCAGGCTGAGTGCTGCTGGGGCATCAGGTTGGTTCTTGTGTTTGTGCATCACTCTAATCCTCAGGTCACTAAGGTATGGTTATCACTGGGTGTACGTGAAATTTACTGTGAGCTGTTATTGTCCCATTTTCATGGTGCTTTTGTCAGTGAACTGTCCTTATCCCAACCCATGGAGGCTCTGCTTCTTTCTCCTCGAGGAATGAAGTGTGTTTGGGGCTGAAGCACAAGATCTAAAAGCATAGAAATAAAAACAAAGATTGTGGCATAGTTATATTGACTGTGTTAGAAGATAATTGTGGTGCTTAATGATGGAGCTGTGGGCAGCACAAAAAGACAAGCTACTTGAGAGAGGACTTAAGGGTCAGAGTTATAAACTTCATTTTTAAGATGTCATGTGAAGAGACAGATGTAAGTGTACTAAAGTCCTAAAGATGAGAGATTCCCAGGGGGTACAGAGAAAGATAAAGGCAGTAGCACCATGCACTGGGCAGCTAAGTTTTGGACATAGCTGTTAACCCAACTAAACTCATCCTTCATTTTGTGATCTAACAGGTGTCTTCTGTAATATTACATAGCCTTGGAATGACATTTAAATTATAACAAACTCCAGAAAAACAACTTTAAGGATTTTATAAGTATTTTTGACTGCTATTAAGTAACAAAAATTTAAATAGAATTTTTTAGATAAGACACTAATTATACTAATTACCAGGTTTCAAAAGCACAGACCCACTGTTTAATGTAGAAAATGGCATCCCCTTCACTTGGTATGGCTGAAGGGAAACTTCAAATGCATGTGGGCAGAGCATACTGAGAGAGAAAGACAGCGAGGAAACAAGACTGCTCTTTGATTTACAAATGCTTCTCAGCAATGAATTCATTTCAGGAACAGAAGGCAATCTCTTCTGGAGAAACAAATAAGCAAACATCAAAACAGAATAGGGAGCCAGAATGTAAACTAAATAGTTGGCTGGCTCAGAGCCTCCAATTTCAAGTCTTGGGTTATAAATAATCAAGAGCACTTGTATTTTCCATGTTACAGAGCACTGGTATTCATGAATACTCAAAAATCCTCTGACAACTGGTAATATTTCATCAACCAGAAAGTACAAAAGGCAAATTAGGGTTGTTTTTTCATCACTCTTTGTGGCCAAAAAGATCAAAGAAGAGATTTTCATACTGGCAAAGATCTTGTCAGTCTTTTTCTCTGCTTATGTATAAAGATGTGCTTCTGCAATATGACAATGAAGGCTGGCAGATGTTAAAAGGAAAGTCACCCCCTACAGAAATTGAGCAACTTCAGGATATGAAGTCTTTTTGAGTATTTTCTAAGAGAATTTACTCTTATTTCATGTTTATTTCATTGCTTTATACTGAGAACTGGACAAGTCAGTTTTCTGTACAACTTCTGGCATATTTGAATTTTCCTTTTTAACTGGAGAACAGGAAATCACGAGCTCTGTCACAGAGCATGACCTCCCAGAGTTATACGTGTGATGTATAACTTAATTACGTTATTAATATAATTATGACAATTTCCAGTTTAGTAAAATTGCAATAGTATCACAATATATTTATTGCATTATACTACATGTTCTATAAACTGTTATATAACATGAAATTATATATTAATATTTAAACTAAACAGTTATCAACAGTACAGACAAGACAGATCTGTGTGAGGTAATTCAGAGAAACTGCAGGGGAATGTCATCAGAGTCTGAGAATTTTCTTTTTACCCTTAAACATCTATCTTTAGATATAACTATATCTTAAAACTTCAGTTATGCATATGATGGTACTGTCTATGCAAAGTACTACACAATATAATTTATTTCCTAAGCAAGTTATGTCCATTCATTTCTTTAAAACAGATTTTTCAGAATTTTTAGTGATTATTCTGGAGACAAGGGGGAGATTCAAAATCGTACCAACTGTGCCTTTTCCACTGCTCTGTAATCATTTCCTCTCCTGCCAGTCTACGCACTCTCCTCAGACTCAGCCTCAAAATATGCACATAGTAATAATTCACCCCTGAAAGAATCAAATGGAAAGCGTGACCTTCAGTTTTCTTTTGTAACAGCCTAGAAGTAATACCTGTCTCCATCCCTGGCTTTGGGGTACAGCTCTGGCTAGCAACACCTTTCCTTACTGTCATTTATGTGGGATACTTGTGCACTGTGGGCTAGCCTGGGATGCTGTGAGCATGTCTGTCCCCAGGTCTACAGCTTGCCTGCTGCATCAGGGTGCAGGTAGATCGCATGGCCTTGGAAGGGATAGCGAGCAGATTTTGGACTTTTTGGACAGTCACTCCCAAACTTAAGCTGCACTCTAATTGAAACATAACTGTGGCAGGAACTGTGAGCAACCATGGAACCATTGCTTGCTGAAACTGGAGGCAAACCATGCTATATAACAGGATTAGATGCTCCATTAGGGTTTTGTGAAAGCAGTTAGATGCAGTCCATTCCACTTTGTATTTAACCTTCATCTGATGAGTTTAATCAAGACTATACCCTCTCTTTGTGGGGCAAATTGGCTCTGGTTAGCATTTCCTTTCATCTCTCATATGAAGAAAGGGCATTAAAATGAAAATTCAGGTTTATAAGGACCGTAATTCTAAAGCAATACAATGTACTCAGAGCCCAGTGAAAGGTGCAGTGCTAAAAATAAAAATGGTTACAGATAAAAATTGCTTTTCAGATTCAGCTGCATAAAGATTATTCACTGCCAGTGATATGCCCCCACTTTGGAGTAGTTCGCAGGATAATTCTATGCCACATAGTGTATTCAGAAAAGGGTTTTTTCTTTGATTTTTTGAAAGGGGAACTAAAGATTGGTCCCCATTCTACCTACAGGATTTGAGGTAGATGGAAAGCTAGGGAGAACTTGGCAAAATTACCCTCCCTTAGTTTTGCAAAACAAAATACTTGGAAGACATTTAATGTAAAAACTGGGCAGAGACTACCTCTCTTTCTCATTAAAGGCTGTTTTGATATATAAATGGTTTTGTTCTTAATGTTAAGAGTTAATGTATAATTTTTTAATATTCGTGTCTGACATTTTAGTGACCCATATATGTTTATGCTAGAATGCATATTTAAGATGCTAATTTTATAGAATATGATCTTCCATTAAAAAAAAAAAAAGATCTCTGTATCTGCTGTGGTATAAGGAGGTCATCTGGAAATGTGGTACCCACTACATATCATCAGTTCAGAAGCTCTTGGCAAGGAAACCAGTATCCACTTAAATTAATATCTTAATAATCTCAGAAAAAAACAAACATCCCACTTTAATAAAATACTTAATAATTTTGAAGAAGAATGAAGAATAGATCAGTTCCAAATGTTATTGTTTCATCCTCAGTGTCACACAGTACATCTGCTAATTGTTATTGAGAATCTGCCCATATGGTTTTATTTAAGTGACATTTATTGTTCTACTGTTGACTGAGGTTTTCCTCTTTGCACTTGCTCTGCTGTTCTCTACTATATGTAAGATTTCTTCCTGGGTGTTTTTTCTTCTATTATGCTTTCCAGATTTTGATTTTACCACTAAAAGCCCAGCTCTACTAACACTGTTGCAGTTTATCCACCCAGGAAAAAGAAGTGCATTTTCTCTCCTGTGAATGGTAAACTAAGTAAGTATTAAGTGTTTGCTCTCATCTGCAACTAGCAGGTTGGAGAGAGAGGCATTTTTTAAGCCCTTTGTATGCAGCTAGGTGGCTATCCTGCATTTCAATGAAAAGACTCAATCTGCAAGAGGTTGGGCTGCTCCCCCTGTGGAGTTGATGGAGTATGCAGGCAGATCCATCTCCTGGGGTCTCATCCTCTCCAGCACTGAGATCTTAACCTTTCAGGCAAGACGTTCTGCTTCAATGTGATCTCACTTGTTTGAGCAGAACACATTGACACAAAACATGTGTCTGCAGAGTGCTGGAGGAAATAATAGGATACAGCCAGTTTGCTGGAAACCCAATTTCAGAAATTCTCTCAGGCAGGTAATTACTCCTTGTACTAGTTTTAAAGAGAAAGACTTATTCAAGATGTACCAGCTGAACACTAAAGCTTTTTTTATCCATAGGCAAATGCATCAGAGTTGTTTCAGCATCACCTGGTCTTTTAGTATTTGCTAGCTGAAGACATGCATACACATCAGGGGAAAAACTACACCAAAAAGACAGGCCCTTGAACAGGACTTGAGATGTAAATATCTCAGTAATGTATGTTTTTTCTTTGTCAATTTAAAACTTACTGCATGAAATTCTGACCTTGGTTTACTTGGAAGAAAATGTTATAGAAATGTAGAGTTTTCACAATTAACATCCTCAATGGATTATTTTTAGGGCTTCAGATTTAGAACTGTTGGACCTAAACTATGACTACTAAAAATGGGTATGCATAAAAGAAACATTTTAGCTTGTAAAATAAGTAAGCCCTATTACAAGTAAGAATTTATACATCTGCTTTATCCACGTTAAATAAGGATAAATGAGAAATATCACATTGTCCAAAATGTCCTTTTTATCTCTGGCTAGGCATTTTGCAATCATAATTTTACTGCTCATTTTTTACCCTTTATTCCTATAATTGTCATGAAACTCATGTAACCATATGACCACAGAAGAATTAAATTCAAGGGCATTTGCAAAACACCTGAAATCAGACCAAGTATAGGGAATAAAAATGGTAACTCTCACAGGCTAGGGGAAGAAGACAGCAGCAATCATTAGAATTGTTAAGGAGGGCTAAATCTGGGGAAGGCAGAGCAGTGGGAGAGCGCGTCTTAGCCATCTATTGATTTTCTGCTGTACCAAGTTAGCACAGAGGAGAAAGGATATGGAATTGAGCCTGAGAGAATGGTGGTGTTCACGCAGCAGTAATTAGAAGTGAATTATCAGGCTGTAGAGAGTGGAATACCTGTGGATAAAAGTCCCAGGCTTATAGAAATTATTATTTGTAGGACCAGTGAAGAGCAGTCTAGCTCCTGAATGGTCCATTAAGCTTTGAGCTGTGAGGGGAATTGTCAGGGAGGCTTATGGACAGAGAGGGAGCCTCATCAAGTAAAGGTGAATGCAGAGTGTGAAATCCACTTACACCATCGCTAATGGAGAACTCTAATTTCAGAAAAGTTGGTCCTCGTCTTTTTGAGGGGCAGCAGACAACAGTATTTTAAGACCTTATCAGCTGTCCTATTTTGTTTCCTTCATTTCAAGAATGGATGTAACTACTTTCTTCTAAGTGGAGCTATATTCCACTGCGGGAACCAGAGCAATGGATTGCAGTGTTGCTGCTGGGAGCATATCGCTTCTGTATCATAAGTGTGGGGAGGGGACCCAGCACAAGGGAGACAAGCTGAGAATCACTAATTTAAACAAAATTAGAAAGGAAGTCTGTATTGAAATTTGGCTTTTAAAATACTAATCCTAGCAGCTTTTTGATGGATTTTGTGACTTAAAAAACATGCAAACAATCCAAAATTGCACATTTTATCAGCTTGCTCCATCTGATCAATGTTATGCTTACTCCTATGCTAAATTCAACCAAGGTACAAAATGCTAACCAAGGAAAAAATTCAATCCAAGCTTTTACTCAAATTGAATTAGGAAAGAATTTCCTAATTGCACCAACTTCAATGATTGTTGTAGCTTCTCCAAACATTGCTTAAAAAAATTTTAAAAAACCAACCTGGTGAGGGATCTGCAGATATTAATGCCATGATTTTTTTTTAATTTTTAATAAGTTATCAGTAAACTGTCTTTAAAGTGTCAATAACTGATGCAATTAAATTAGTAAATTTGACCTATGAGTTTCTTGCTACTAAAGCTGTTTGTTCCCTGCAAGACATCAAACTTTTTGAACTGTGTCAGTGCCATTAGGAATCAAATAATAGATTTCAACAGCATGTGAGACTGAGGCTGGTCAGAGGTAGATGTAAGGTCTGTATGTCTTGATCACTAGCCCCATACTCTAATTCTAGAGTATGTGTATTTACACTGTCATGAAGCGGTAGAGTCTGGAATTAAACTCCTATATTGTCATGAGAAAGCATTAGGGACTGAGGTGAAGAAGTTGGGGGAAAGAATATGAATCAAAGTCCAAGAGGGCTAGGGGGCTCCATCTATGCTATAGGAAGAACAAAGTTCGAGAAAAAGGTTTTTGTCCTTTTTCTGACCAACCTTAAGACAGAAAAAACACTGTTTCTATTTTTTCTTTAACCAACCTGTTTACTACATGAAGCTGTAGAAGTGAGAGAAAGTGCTGTCATTCTGGTTTATGGGTAGCACATTTTAAACATATTGGACTCTTCCTACTTGCCTGAACATATCATTGGGATACAGCTGCTCTTTTGTTTTCTGTTCAGATACAGAATGTTATCAAGCACGTTATTATGCTCCCTCTTATGGAAACAAGCTGTTTTCTTAAGCTTAAAATAAAACTTAGTTCCTTGAATCTACACACTTAATCTTAGGTATGAGATATTATAGCTACTAAACCAAAATTATTTTTTTCTTCTCCTGAACATAGCTTATTTATCTTTATTGAAGTCCACACGGAGATTTCCATTGTTTCTCTTCCTCTCTCAAACAATACTTCTCTCTGTCCTCACTCTCCATGAAAGTTCAGATCTTATTCAACTGGATATAAAGACAGTATAAACTGATTTTCTGCCAATAGGGGTATAGTTTAGAAACAAGTACATTTAACGTATGGAATTGAAATCAAAGTGGTTTTTGAAATGTGTTTTAACATTGCTAGAAGAATGATGGTATCCTGCCAGCACATTATACTGCCTGGAGGGTATCTGCCTTTTTGGTATTAGATTTTGCTGCTGTGGTATTTCACAGTTTAGATTTTTTTCACCCTTGTGTTTCATCCCCGTTGCAGTGTACTAAGAGTAGTCACTTTTGTGACACTCACTGCCCATATTTCATATTGGCTTAAAAAATGAGCAGTAAATTTTTACCACCAACAATTAAGAGAACGGAGACCAGAAGATAGAGTTGCTTTGAATTAAAACTCTTCTTGTCATCCTTTCAGTGAAAAAGTTCCTTGAATAAAAACATCTATGGCAATGTGATGTGAAATATATACTTTTGAAGCATAAAGAGCATTTTAAAATGTTTATTAAACCTCATGGTTCTTGTGAGAGAGGGTTTAAATGGAATTTTTTTTGTTTTAGACAAATAAACAGGAAAGAAGGGGTCATAATGAGAACACATGCAGCATATGATCCTGCTGAAATGTGTGCAAACAATCAAAACCTATAGCAAGACAGTGAATTGCAGGTGCGTGCAAAAGGATTTCTTCACATGAGGCCCAAGAAGACTTAATTCTTGACTCAGAATTGTTAATGTCATTGAAGACACGGAAAATGAAATGTGTGTGTGGAGAAAAGACCATCCTCCAGCCCCAGTAATGGCCTAGAATTAAAACTATAAATGGATATAAACCTGCAATTTAGAAAGGAAGCAACATGAGTTTTCTTGTTGCATTGCTCTCTCAGCAAGAAAAGCATCCACTTAGCAGCAATGCTATTGCTCCAAGCACAGCAATAAACCTTTTAAAGTGTCACTTTTTTCAGCATTAATCTAATGATAAGATAGAGAGGCAATTGCAAAAGCCATTCTTTATTGCACCGCTTAGCTCCCAGAAACTTCGTCAAAATCAGGAGGGACCCCTCTTTGCTCTGATTGCCTGACCCAGAATCTTTAATCCCCTTTCATTAAAGCCATGCTGCTTTGTTTCCTCATGAATTGCCTTCTGAGCGTTTGGAAATCATGGGGCACAGGCACAGAGCGGAGCTGAAGGCTAGGCCAGAGCACAGCTCTGACACATAAATAGCGGCATTCTGCACTGAGACGGGAGTCGTTGGGATGTGAGATGTAAAACTGACATCCTACTGATGAATGATAGTGTTAAAAATGCCACCAGACTTGATTAAAACATCTGTTTAGACTTCAAATCAGATAAGCAGTTTTCTTCAATACTTCAACAGCCTGTAACAACATGTCACTGAGATTCAAAACTGATAATAGAGGCACCTGTATCAATGGATTTGGTTTTACATTCTCTCCTTCCCTCTGAAGAGTTTCCAGTAGGATTATTTAATTTTTAAACAAAACTAAACTTTCATGTTAAAGTTTGGGAAATATTTGGAATAGTAAATAGGTGGGATTTTTTTTTAGCATTTTGAACCTGTCCTAATGCCAAAATTCACTTTGTTTTCCTGTTTCCCTTCCTCCTTTTCCCACCCACAGAAAGAGGTGGTTGGTATTTTGCAGAACTGCAGCAAAAAGGGGGGATTGATGCAGGGCTGCCTTTTTCTAGGAGAGACTTAAATATGTAGATGTGGGTCTAGCTGGTTGAAGAGAAGATAAAGCTAAAACAGAGTGTAAGACAGTAACAGTGATTGCACAATGAATGAGACACAAGGGTTTCTCTGACTAGCTGACACCTTCCTGTACAGCATGACACTCTTGAAGACTTACAGAGGAGGTAGATATATTTGACTGAAGAATTGTCCCTCTAGGAGTGGAGATGACAGCAGACACCAGGCCCTTCATCTGGCTACCAGGGACACCTCATTATCTCATTCTAGAGAGGCCAGTTACTTGCTATTGTATATAAAGGCATATTTGCACAGGCAGCATGGACTTGAAGGACTTTGATCTCTCATTAGTAATAGCATGTAGTTCAGCTTAGGCAAGCTGGTAGAAAACCAGTTGAAGAGATGTGTTTTGCAAGTGCTGCTGGTTGTTCTGCTGGTGAACTGGTAGACCAAACCACTTTTGTGTCATACCTTTACCACTGGATGATAAACTAGTTGCAATCCACAGTTTCACAGTCCTGCAAGCCACAGTTCCCATAGCAGCACTGGCATGGATGGACTCATGCACTTCACTTGCAAGAGAGAACCAAAAATATACTTTATTCATATAAAACGGTGAATCAACAAATTTCATCAGTACTTGTCATAGTGGTTTAACAGGATTTGGTGGCAAGGGACATTTGATAATGTACTGCATAGTGGACCTGGTCAGACAAGGCTGCCAGGGAGACCCTCTCGTTGAATCATGAGGTTCAGAAAGGACCCCCTTGCTTTCTAAACTTTCTAGATAGGAATCTAGGTGCAGCTGGAGTCAATCCTAGTGTCAGATTTTATCAACAGTTTAAAGGATTATATATGTGCAATCAACCCTTTATACCTCTTAGCTAAGATTTCAAAGCTTAGTATGCTGTTAGTCACAGAGAATCTGTTATGGAAAGGAATCTCTCAACCTCAAGGAGTAACTGAGGGTCATCCCTACTCAAGGGGAGATTCTGGTATGCAGCCTTCTGCCATTCAGGAGAGCTCAGAGGGCTCTTGGACTGCACCCTATTTATGGAGTAAGATGATTGACATATCATATGGACTGCAGATGTTAGTTTCTTCCAAAGTTGGCTTGAGTTCAGCACTGATCAGCACTGTGGTAAGATGTGTGCCCTGTCATAAATTAACCCTGGTCTATTGTGTCATGATCTGGCTCCAAATCCACATTAAGCCAGACGCAACTATTGTGACCAGACACATCCATCTTGACTGACACTGGTGGTTATCACTTGAGCAGGGTTACAGGAAATAAAGATCAGGTCAGGGGTGTTGGGGAGAGCACACCATCATGAGCACATTGATTCAGTTTATCTTCAAAATCAGGAGCATCTGAAGATTTGCTCTATGAAAGCGTCTAGGGCACAAAATGTCTGAGGCTGTTGCTGTCCACATGGGAGAGGGTAGATTATGCCTACTGCCAGAGGGTTATCAACATTTGCATTACATTTCAGAGCCAGAGGTGCTCAGAATCACAATGCTACTGTCACTCAAAAGACTTGGAAGCTGGGCAACGCTGTTGGATTCAGTGAAAAGCAGGGATGGTGCCAACCTCTGCTGTTTAGAAGATCCAGGGCCTTTATGATTTTCCCCTAAGCTGAAACTTTTATGGTATATTTTCTTTGGGTTTGTGCTCCATGGGTTTGCCACATGCTTGATGTTTCTTCTCACTTCAGTCACTGCTCAGGATAATTTTAAATCTCCAGAACAGGCAGAAGGCAAGGCTCCTGCCCCAGCTCTGAGCCCAGATTTCTAAACTGTGAATCCTCTTCGCCTTGACAGAGAACATCAAGGGTTGCAATTTGTTGTGATTACTCCCTGGTTAAAGATAGCATGAAATTCAATGCCTGAATTTATCAGTAAAGCCATATTCAGCAGAGTAAGTGATTCTATCTTACTTTTCACCAGTTTCTCTTATGAAAACTATACCTAAAACCCAAAAGATGAAACGTCAGACAGGCTTTTCAGTGAGTTGTTGGACAGTGCCTTCATGTTTGAGGAACAGTTCATTCACAGTGGTGTCCTGTTTATTATAAGGGACTATGTTGTTTCAGAGCTAAATCAGGCACAAAACACTATCAGTGTTTCTTATCCCATAAAACTCGTGGTAGGTTTTGCTGCATAAAGTTCAAATGCCATTCTGATGTATTGTGATGTTGGAGAATGAAACATCACCATATATTGCATTCTTGGTATTTAACAGGTTTTTATTGCAAATAATTCTCTTCACTTTCTGGGACCCACATGTAATGATCATACTAAAATGAAAAAGCAAATTTATTAAATATGCCAAGTAGCACACACGGAGATGTATTTCTCCCGGTGTGACCTTTCATACCCTGCAAGTTCGCAGCTTTCAGTGGTGGGAGATTCTTTCACTTGATCAGTGATCACTTAGGGAAGATTTTGTTGAACCTGAAGATTTTAATTGGTTCTATATAATGATCTAGGTTTCTAGCCCCGTAAGATGTTGGTTTGCTTATCTATGACATATAGAGCTGTGTTTCATTCAAATCAGAAGCACTTCAAAATGGAATTTTCATTCCGCTTATTCTGCTGTTAGAGTTTGAGGCCTGTTTTTCCGATCATACTGAAGATAAATGGGACTAGCATCAGACAATTCAACAGTAACTCAAGTGAGCAGCTGAGTTCCAGTATTCTGAGACTGAGCTATGGGTGGCTTATTTGAAATTTCCAGTATATTACAGTAGATGCAAAAGAAGTTTCCTGAGAAACATCTTGAGGTTTTCTCCATCGTTAGAATGATCCATTCCAAGTGATGCAAGAGAAATGTAAAAACTTGCATGGGATTTTGTGTACGGATTAGGACTCAAAAAAGTTAGGAAGAAAACTGTAAACTATAGTACATCTAAGCATTATGACTCTACTGATAATATGGCAGCAATGTTCTCAACATAGTATTTAATATATTTTCTATCCCTTATTATATTTGTGGTTTTTCTGTGCAATGTACTAATTTTATAATGCTGAACTTAAAGAAAATCCTGTCTCCTTTGATTAAGATGTGTGAAAAGAAAATCTACCCTGAAGTGAAGGTATTAGAGATGCCAAGATATTAACAATAATAAGGAAATATATGACATAAAAAGAATTCATGGAACTGAAGGAATGTGTATTCCTTTATCTGTTGTATAAATTAAAGGTTCTTTTTGATGTATGAACACCTTTTTACATAGTTTAAAAGAATCTCCTGCTGAACCCTTGATAAGAAAAGCAAATCTTCATATACAGTCTAACTGAAAAAATAAGATAACTTTCAATGCTATCTTGGATCATCTTTGATGTTTTCTCACTTTCACATTGCCATTAACAAAATTCTGCCTTGAAAAGTTCTCTGTGCTACATTTCATGACCTGTGACAGGGAAATTTCTTGCTACATGCTTCAGGAAGGCATAAACACAATCAGGTTTAGGAGCCAGGACTTCAAGGTCTATTCCTACAAAACCTTGGTGTTGTCATCCCTGTGAGTGTCTGCTAGCCTTATTCTCAGTATAAAGTTAAAGCTGTAAATAGATGGACTTGAGAAAGTTGAAAATACTATGTGAGCTGTATAAAACTGATAAATTAAAAATTATTAATTTATCCTTTGGTAAATGAATGTGAAATCTCCACACACTAGAGCTTTATCACAGTTGCTTTTGGTAGTGTTTGGGATTATTGTCAATAGTGTGATTGTATCATATGAATACTGTAAGATGTTTTCACAGACAGCTATGATTTGTTATTTTTCTTTACTGGAAAAAACTCTTTTTCCTTGGTTTGATTAATATAATATAGTTTTATGATCTCAGTTAATTTTGTTAAACCACTAGTCCACTATTACATTTCCTGTTTAGTTTTGACAGCATTTTTTTGACTAGTAGAATTTAGAGCCATATAATATCCTTTTCTATGTCAGAAGACACCATTAGTGCTGTACTGACAGCACCATAGCCTTCTAGAAAGACATCCCAGCTTGATTTTCAAATGTAATTCACAATTCATAAAAAAATTATTTTCTTTTATTGTCACTAGTGTATACTAGTAGGTAATGCAGAAGCTAATTATTATGGAACTGAGAAAGTAGGACAATCCTCAGAAGACTAACCAAAATCAATTAGCAGAGGGAATGAAGTCATCAGTGGCTTTCACTGCTGCTCCCCACCAATACAGCCATTCCCTTTCCAGGACATAAAGGGAACATTTTAATGGAAAAGAATAGCTGGCTTCTGGGCTTTGACAGCCAACAGGAGAGTCAGTTAATTTTTAAAGCCGTCAAGGATTTTCTGATTTGAACATTTTGCTCTGAGGGAGTACAGTGAAATAAGTATTATTTCATATTTTAAAATTAATTTCATATTTAAAAATTTAATATTGACCTATTTTGCTTACTTTTTTCACTGTATAATTTGTCCATTCGTTGTTTTGAGAAAGGTGTACAGTGATGAACATTTTGATCAAAATATGTTGCTTTCAATGTAATCAGAGTGCAAAGTGATTATAAAGTCAGCATTACATAATGTTCCTCAATGAAAATCCATATGGCGTTTAGTTAGTGTTCTGCAATAAAAATAAATTACTGCATAAGAGTTTATGAGAAATGGGTAACCAAATACATTTTTCATAGGACTTTTGCTTAAGAAGGACCTTAGGCTGTGCCTGAGGTTTTTTTCTTCCTGTTTTCATTTTCTTTTCCCCTTTTTCATACCCTCTATCGTGGGTACTCATTTGATTTATATCTTCTAAATAATATAAAACTAAAAACCTAGCAAAATATCAGCTGGCTTCCTGCACCACACTGGTGGTTTTAGTGACTTTATACATTGTAATCAGATTGCACTCTTGTTTTCACTGTGTATTTAAGGTCACCTGTAGTTTTTAAAAGCACAGGGAGCATCCAGACAGGGGAAGGCCATTCATATTATTTTTCAATGCACACAGCCCACACAGCATACTGTGTGCCCATATGGTAATATAAATAAGCATCCCATGAACAGATACCACATATGCTAAGATGCTGAGTAAATTAATCTGCATTTCACATTTATTTCCACTTCTCCACAGATTTCCATGCACTCATTAGAGACATCTTTCCCTCCATTAGTTCATGTATGTTGTGACTGATACATCTAGCATAATGCCTAAGCAAATACTAGGTTTAAGGTAAAAATTCTTTATTTTGTTCTTTTTTTTTTTTTTTTACTGCTGCATGTATGTTTGTTTGGAACAAGTGTGTTTTATTACACTAGTTCAGGTATAATATTGAAGGTAATGAAGGGTAATTTCTCATTCTACTTACTGTCACTAAGAGTGGACACCCGAGAAATGTGTGCAAGAAGCATGGAAACATTTCTCTGAGACTCATATGTCATGTTACTAAAGCTTTGAATTCTTGCACTGAATTGTCTAGATACATCTTCTCCTAATTGCCCTCAAAATTATTTGGATCTCACAATGCAAAGGAAGTTCAGATGTAGCTGGAAATCTTGGTCCAGCTGTCTGGCCACTGCATACACCTGACAGTCCGTGAACAAATATAGCTAAAAAGACAGGAGAGCTTTGGGTGTCACACCTCAAAAATGTTCTGACCTGCTTTGCCATATGTAGAATTGATGCAGAACCGTAATTGTGTCATAATAACCATAACACTATGTGTGATGGTATTATTAAACCTGTAGGATCAACCTGGAACAGTGGCAGTGTTTAAGGTTAAAAGGAAATTCCTATCACTCTGTTATATCATAAATCCTAAAACATCTTATATTTTAAGCTCTAGTTAAATCAGCTTCTGCTTCCGTAGACTCCAGAATATATGGCATATGGGCATAGTACTAAATAGAATGCTACGTTCATGTATTCTTGTATCATATGGAAGTGTAAAATTCTTTAAGATCTACTCTTTAATTTGTGGGTATATGCTTTCCTGCCTGTAAGTCTTGTTTATAGTTCTCAGTGTTACTGTATTCAGGACTGAAATGCACCAATTTATGATGATAGCAATGAATCCGATACACAGAGCATGAATACTTAGAGTTCTGAATATTCTCAAAGAATTGTCTGTGATTTATCAATGTTGCTGTTAACAGATTTCCAGGAGCTAAAAGTTATACTACAGAACAACTTCGTAAGGTATGTATTTATGAATACTGCCTGAAAAGGGGGTTGGACTCGATGAGCTCTTGAGGTCCCTTCCAACCCCTACAATTCTGTGATTTAAACCCTGATCAGACATTTAGCACATCAACTGCTACTTGTAATTTTTTATGCAACTTTAATTCTTATTATTTTCTTCTAATCATCCAGACCATAAGAGAAAGATAATACCCCAACTTCTGTGCAACAAAGGAGTGGAAACTTTAGGTTAGGTTAATTCACTAAACAGAACATTTAAAAAACAAAATTCAAAGGAAATCTCTTGCATGGTTTGTTTTTGCATTCTCTTTTGTGCTTCTCCTGTCTGATTTTACCCAATCAAGGCAAACCATTTCTCTCTCTTTCATAGATGTAGTAATCCTCTTCTAATTTCAATTATTACTGCAAGATGAAAATCAAAGCTATTATGCTGTGCTTAAAATGTATTATTAATGCATGCAGGTAGAGCAAAAATGTCCAGAGGATATAATTTTGACATATTTTACTGTTCTCTGCCCAGCTATGAACCGTCTTGAAAAGGTTATCATGTGGAAAGAGAATTCTATTACTGTTGATGGAACTCTTTGTATGATGAAACCATAAAACTATTTATCCAGAGAACAAATAGATGTTGTGATGAAAGATACTCAACTGTAGGGTTTTGTTTGTTGTTTTTTTTTAAAAAACCCTACTTTAAAGCCCAAGTGCAGATTCAATATGTCACTAAAGCAGGTTTTATGGATACAATGGAGAAATGCACTATTGCAGTTTAGAAGTATGACTACGCTTGTCAACAACTAGAAGAATTCAGAAACTGTGCTACTGCCAACACAACCAAGTCACAACATACAATGTTGTGGCCTGCAGCAGTCACAGTATTCACAGCCCACAGGTAATTCACAAGATTCACTATTATAACCCACAGCAGATCCATGGGACACACTACCACAGCTCACAAGCGCACTAAATACTACACGTTATGTGAGTCAATCACCCAAGGCTACAAAATTAAAGCATATCAAATATTCACTTACTCCTTTCAAGATTCTCAACAGGTTACCATAGCCAGAACCCTGGCCAGGAGAAAGGGTCTCCTCACAGAGTTGGAGAAGAAGCTCCCAATTCTTAGCCTGAATTTGTTTTTATTTCTTTGATCTACCTGAGAGAGGGCAGGGCCGTGAGTGGATAATACCACCTTCCGTGTTTGTTATTAACAGAGTTCCTCCTTTTCTTATGTCCTATATGTTGCATGTCTTTGTATCGTCTGGGCCCACTGAAGCCAAATAGGGACCCTCTGGCTTGCCTTCATCTTACTGCCAGGCAGCCGAATAGTGGCTTGATTGGTACTCAGCATATTGCGTGTTGAAGGAACGCAAGCCTCAAGCCAGGTTTCTTTGGGTCTTTGAATTACGCCCTGCTTAGTCTCAGTTTACAGGACAACTCAAGTTTGAGCTATCTACACAACTCCCCGTGGGTTGTCTCTGCACAGATGGGGACTCAAGGCAATCCAAGGCTGAGTTGCTTTAACAACCCCCCATGAGTTGCCTGGTGCACGAGGCATTACTGAAAACTGTTCGTGGGACTCTGAGCCAGACCATCCTTACAGAAGTATACCATAATACATGTTTTCAACCCAAAAATATTAAAGATGCTGATATACATACCTCAAGGTCAAAGATACAGGGAAGGACATGCTGCTACTGTAACATGATAGAATGAAAATTGCTGGGCTCTTCAGTAGCTCTGTAGAAAGTAGTGCATCCCAGATTCACTGATGGAAGAACAGCAAAACTAGCATACATTGGAGCAATCTGGCTTCTGTGTCGAGTTTTCAAAAATAAATGCTGCATTTAGCTTTACTCACAAAATCTGATATTGAATTACTGACACAAATAATGCCCCTTCCCTCAGAATCTTAACAAGCATTCAAGCCTTGCTTGTTTAAACTATAAAAGAGAAAAAATGATTGATCTTTATTATATGATTCAGCCCTATAATAAAATACATCTGTCACTAATAGATCCAGGCATATTTCACAATTTTTACTTAGCTAAAGACATTATTAGAACAGAATAGTTTAGCTACTGCAGTTTAGCTTAGGTGCTTTTATACTTCCTCCAGAGTTATGATCAACTAAATTTTTTCTGCTTAGTTCAGTCACGACCATTTTTCAAATAACAAAAAATGTCATGTTCATTATTCTTACTGTTCAGCTACTTCATCTGCATGCAAAAGAATGGTAAAAGTAAGGAGTGACAATTCAGCGCCTAAAACTTAGGAGCAGGAAAACAGGAGCTTCTGCCCTGGCTTTAACATTTCCAACAAATGTTAGGCAAGTAGAACAGGGCAAAGCACTTTTCTCTATGCTGATATATGTGCATGTACTCATTTACTCTCAGTTTTCTTCAGAAGGACTTTGGAGTAGTCAGTTGAGTGAAACATTTTGTGGGAGAGAAGCCTTAGCTTCTTTGTGCTTCTGTGTCCCTCATTGAAAGCCATTAACTCCACCATTAATGCTTTGTCTCCTGTGCCTCTTCAGGGGAACTCTGTCCACAGTCTAAGCAGAATGTCAACTTTAGTGCTGAGATTCAGCATCTCCCATAGTCCTCAGTGGTGTAAGACCAACAAATTACAAAAGTAATCTTTTTAAAGATTTGTATTTATCTAACATGATTTGTAAGGGGAAAGCCCTATTTAGAACCCCAATCTAAACCATTGATTGCAAGTGTTTCTTTTGATTTCACTCTTTAAGTACATTTTTCTTTGTATTCAGGTTACATATTCTTATAATCACACAACAAAGAACTATTTCAGCCAGATGTTTACTGAAGTATGTGACTACAGAACTAATCAGGTAAGACAAGAACAGCTTATAAGGAGGGTAGGATAAAGCACAGTAACTTTTCATGTAACTCTGGGCTGTATGAGAAAACAGTTAAGAATTTTGACTAATTTTCAAAAGATAACAATGAACCATTTCTGAACAGAACATCAACCATTTGTATTTAGTTATGAAGTAAAAGGTAATATGTAAACTATCTCTCAAGGAGCAGCATTTTCAGGTGGAGTTGTAGAGGTCAGGAAAAGCCATCTTTTTTTGCAAAGGATTGCTAGCAGTTAAGTTTAGTCTTATATGTTTTATTTCATATTTTGCAGAGTTTTTTTCAAGGCAGGATAAATATCATAAGAAAAATGCTTCTGAGTCTCTCTTTCTGCTTACTTCTAGATTTAAGGATGTGGTCAAAGTTTTCAGGATGACCAGTAACTTGAAAGACTAGTTGAGCACCTTATTCTCTTTCAGTCAATGAGGACCAAACTTAAAAAGTTAACTTTTTTCACCAGGCTGTCTCAAAGCTGATTCTGTTTACATTTCATTCCTGAAATCTGTTTATCCCTGATGACTATTCCTCAAAATTCTACAATTCAATTTATGAGATTCAGAAGTAATCAGTTATTCTTCCCAAGGAAATAAAAGAAATGATAAACCTACAAGCATCTTGAAAAATGCCTGTAATTTTCAATTCCACAATCACTTTGTATTTGAGATTATGTACAGAGCAAAAACATCTTCCTTAGAAACAGAATTTTAACTCTTTCTCTCAGGTAACTCACTTGTCAGATGTACAGTGATGGCCAACTCATGTTTGATTTCTTAGGCTGTAAAGGAATAAATTGAAAACGACTTAATTTTGTTTTCATTAAAACGTTCCTATACACATATACTTCCAGACCAGTGACTGATGGAAAGTGACACAGTTCTACAGTCTTCACCAATTCTGTGCTGATGTAGTTATGCTGAAATTTGTTCATCAACATACATGCTTATAAATAGCTTTGCCCTTTTTTTGCAACATGTTTTTGCCATTCAGGCCAATGATGCATAACTACGATATAGTATGTCTGTCATCTCCCATTTGTGATGCCAAAATGAAAAGACTGTCACAGTGTACTGTTCTGGTCTGCTTTGTTTTGATTTTATTGACTTGTGAAATAGTTAAACAAGCTGAATTCAAATAAATATCATCAGATGTTTGAAGAGAGAAGAAAAAACATATTCATACCTGTGGTTACTTTTCAAACCTCAGAACAGGTTGATTAAGACTTTTCATTTAATACACTTTTTTTGCATCTATCTTCTCTTTCCTGGTGTCCTAGGCTGAGGCATGAGTTTTAGCTTTCAGGTTTGACTCGTCTAAAGTAATTAAACAAATAAATGGAAAATAAATCCATCTGTGTGTTACTAAACACAATTACCCATGTGTAGTATTAGAGAGTCCCTCACTAAAACTGATAAAATAATTATTAGCTAGAAACTAAGTAAGGATAAGAATTTCACTCTATCTATGTCCTATTATTTTTCCTACACTTCTAAACACCTCCTAAGACAGACACTGAATCTTTGGCTAAATATCCTGTGTTTTGGATCAGAGAAATGAACATAGAATCATAGAAAGTGTTAGGTTGGAAGGGACCTTCAAAGGTCATCTAGTCCAACCCCCTGCAGTGAGCACGGACAACTTCACTAGAGCAGGTTGCTCAGAGCCCCATCATGCCTGACCTCCTAGATCACTCCTTAGAAATCTCAGAGAAAAAACAAGAGAGAAGCAATATTAAGTTGATTCTTGTCTTCAAGTCAACTTCATACACATCTGTGTCAATACTGAAAAATATTAATGTGAGCTACTCCCTGGAAATTTTCACTGGCTAAAGCTCCTTCACCATTGCACACTTTGTTACAGTACTTCCAAGTGCCTCAGACTTATTTTCTTCCCAAGTGTCCAACCTGAATTTTTCTTTTTGCGGTTTAAGACTATTTCATGGCCTGTTCAGCAGGAACAGTAGATTATTCACCTTTGGCAGAAGGCAGTACATATTTGAAGACTGTTACTGTGTGTCCCCTACATTTTCTTTTTTTGTAAGCTTAATATACCCACTGTGTTCTCTCTTTCTCCAAAAGTCATAACTTTCAGATGTTTGATCAAACTTTTTGCTTTCCAAAAGGCCCACTTCATTCTTGTATTGTGGTGCCCAAAAATGAACACAGTAAATCACCTAAAGATTCACCAGTACTACAGACAGTAATTACAGTATGTGTCTTTCTGCCTGTATGCCTGTTTACACATCCCACTATGATACTTTTTCACAACAGCTTGACATTGGTGACTGTGATGTATTTGTCCTCCACAGAGATTTATTATTTGATAAATTACATAGTAACATGCAACTTACAAATATTTGGGACTGGAGTTTCCAGAGGGTCTTTTATTTTTTCAGTAGAAAACATATCGTATAAATTTTATTGACTTATCAAAAGCAAATTAATTTTTATTGGCACCTGTACAGCAGCATTACTATTCATATTATGCAGGAGAATTGGTGATTGTTTTGTGCATCTTCCACCAATCAATTACAGACTTTTTATTTTGTAAATATGTTTTGGTTTTTTTGAGGAGTAAAACAATATATGTGGCCTGAATATATATATATATACACACACACAACAAAAAACAAAATCAAGAACGCTTCTAAAATCAAGTTATATTTTTCAGACTGTATTTGGTTTGCATGGAAAGGTATTGGTAGTGGGGTGGCCTACAGGGGTAGCTTCTGTGAGAAGCTGCTAGAAGCTTTCCCCCTGTCTGACAGAGCCAATACCAGCCAGCTCAAAGATGGACCCACTGCTGGCCAAGGCTGAGCCTATCAGTGATGGTGGTAGTACCCTTGGGATAACAGAGGTAAGAAGGGGATAAAAAAATATGAGAAATTTGCAGGAGGAGTAAGAATGTATGAGATACAAAATCTGAAGACACTGATCAGAAAAGAAGGAAGGGGAGGAGATGTCCCAAATGCCAGAGCAGAGATTCCCCTACAGCCCACGGAGAAGATCGTGATGAGTCAGGCTGTCCCCCTGCAGCCTGCAGTGGTTAAATGAGCAGATACCTACCTGCAATCTGTGGAGGATCCCACACCAGAACAGGTAGATGTACCCATGCTGACTGGGACTGATCACTGTTTAACCTATATGCTACATGATGGCACCCAAGATGATCTACTTGGTAACTTTCCCTGGCACCAAGGTCAAACTGAGCAGCTTGGAGATACGTATAGTTATGCTGTTGCTTCCCATTTCTCCCTCCATAATTCCCTGCAATCAGAGAGATAGAGGAGGGCACTACTTCTGTCCTAACTGGCTGTTCCAAGACCCCAAAGACTCTCTTGATTGCCATTGGACTTCCTGTTGCAACTTCACCACTGCCTACCTGAAAAATTGACAATGGATAACAATTGAGGGCTGTATTAGGGCAGGAAGCTTTTTCTTCATGTCTTTAGCTTGAGCCCCAGGGAGATAGACTTGTCTAAGAAGTAGGTCCAGTCTGCATATTGTGCCTTGTGGTCTCTTCAAAAGTCAGTATCCTGTAGAAGCAGTCTATCTTTTATTCTTTATGGATGCTGGACATAGGCCAACTTAACCTCAGGAACACCTCCATGCTAGAAGAACCATGATCCTCTTTATTCTTCAGTTCACAAAATGTTAAGGGTAGGAAGGGACCTTGAAAAATCTAGTTCCACTTGCAGAGCCTTATATCTGTTATGCAAGGGAACCTGGGAAGGTGGGGAAGTCACATGCTTGCTGTGCCAGGTAGAAATTAGTCACCATTCTCCCCTATCCCTTAAGTTGCTGTGTTCATCCAGGCAGAGAAAGCATAGGGAATCCTCCATATCATGCATCCTGCCTGCCTGTTGGGCTGGTTCCTGGGAAAGTAGGGTGTGATTCCAGTAGCATCTCTCTCACACTCCCTGATACTCCTCAACCTACTCACCTCTTCCCGGAGCTCTGTCACAACACAGGAGTTCCTCCACCTGGGCACACGTCCCACAGGCATGCTCACTACTGCCATCCCATACCGGTGTAAGAGTAGGGCACACCCTACATGCTGACTCCTCTGAAGTAGGGGGTGTTGAGTGGTGTGATTGCCTTATATCTCACAGGGATTATGGGGGCTCAGGCCACTGCTGCTCTCTGATACAGCAAAGTACACTGCCCAGTAATTATTTCAACATACATTTCTATGCAAAAGCATGTGCTTGTTATTTTAAAAGCATATGAAGAACTTATCAAAATCTTTTGAGTACCTTCACCAGATATTGTTTCCTCTTGTAAATTGTGAAGATGACCAGTTTGATGAGAGATAAGATTTCAGTGCTTACCTTTGCCTTTGTCCAGGGTGGATAGTACTTTATCAATATGAACTCTGAGGTTTTGCATTTGAATGGAACACAAGAATGATGCCCAAGGTTAAAATACCTAGAAAACATACTGGGTTTAATATATTTTGCCTCTTCCTCCCTTTTCCACAATGAGTTTGTTTACTTTCAAGGAGAGAGCAGTGAGGTTCCAGATTTAAATCACACTTACTAATCTACAACTTTCCTCAGCTCTTCCATGTATTAATCTATTTTAGTATTAGGTCCCTCACTCTTCCAGCTGCAAAATGTCACACTGAGCAAGGAAAAGGTGAGTCTGCCTGCTAAAGCTTTTCCTCCTTGAAAGAAAAATCTGTGGTCTGCAGACATCACTTGAAGCAATGCAGAACCCTAGCCCTGACTGCCAATGGGTTGAAGGGCATGGTGCTTAATTTCTGTCTTGTTTTCTTCTGACAACACTGTGCTTTGCCAAAATTGGGCATGTGTAGGTGTTGGATAATAACTAAATGTTTCACTGCTTTTGAGAGAAAAATAAACCAGTAAAATATCTAAAAATATTTCAGATAAAAGGCTGTTACTAAATAAAAACTTGCCTTTTCTTGTTCTGGTAGACATGGGATGGTAACAGAGACATTCACATAGCGCTGTTCAAATGAATTCTCTCTTAACAGCTGCATGTGAGGTCTGCTCACCGTTTCCTGTCAGCCATTAGTATACTTTTGACTAAAGATGAAGATGAGTAGCATAATCTTTAAATACTCTTAAAAACTGTTCAATGGCACATTGCTACAGGATTGCCAAGGCTCACACCTGAGTTTTTAGGGATGAAGGTGTCTTCCACACTCACTTAGGAACAGGTTGGGCAGCCTCACTTAACAGGGACTTAGATGACTCCAGTTCTAGAAGAAAACCCCAACAGTTTCGATCTCAGGGAACAAGAAGTCCTTTTCAAGGGATTGGCTAGGAGGGGTGACTTAGTGATGCTAGTTCATACATCAGTCCAACCTCTCTTTTTTTTTTTTTTTTTATATTGCTGTGGTACTTCAGGAACTCTAACCTATAGTGACTGCTGCGGAATTGGAAGTCCCAAGACGTTATCTACTTCTCTTTTTTTCTTTTCCTTTGTTTCTTTGTAACAATCAAATTTAGAATAATAGAAGAGGTTAAGCAGATGTTCAAATAAGATTGAAACATTTGCTTGCTGACTATTACACACTGGTGGTACAGTATAAATAACTAATAATGCAGCCAAGAATCACAACAGCATGTCTCCAGGGAACAAATAATGATATTTCAATCCTATTTCAGCAAAATACTGAAATACACACTCACACACACACATACTTTCTAAAATCCATGTTTAATCTATTAAACCAAGATAGTCTTCAGTGTGGTAAGAGCACTAGAAACAGCACTCAGGAGATGGGGAGGCAGAGATGCTTTGCAATGCCATGGATAAATCTGGCATCTGCAAAGAGACTTTTGGAGGGTCTCTGGAAGGCTTTTCCTGCTCCTTGGGGATGCTCTCTCTGGGCACCCAGAGGAGGACAAGCGTGCAGAGCAGGCAGCACTGTGTACCCTGGATTCCAGTGTGTCTGCATCCACTCTACCCCCACAAAGACTATGGGACTGGATAGAAGAATGGGGTACCCTTTCTGTCCCCCTGCCAACTCAGCAGTATGAGTTCCAGTCAGCTTTTTTTTTTTCTTTTGGCAATTAATGAGTCTTCAAATTCCATCTTAATAAAATTATTAAGTTAATTAATTGTCTTCGGTTCACTGGACTATGAGCTTATCCCTGTTAGCATAAATAAAGATTAATCAGCAAGAAAATATACTTTCAAACCACATGGCTTGTAAATGCAATACATTTTCAATATGAATATGAAAGAACCATACATAATGCTGACAATTCACTCTCTGGACCTTCTTTACTCCCTGCTTTAGTAATGACTTCGCTTTAAATCCATGCCTGAAAGTATAGGCAGCTGATGTTTTTGAAGGTTTTTGTTGCTATCCTTGTGAATGGAAATTATTCATTCAGATATTCCTCAAAACTAGCAAAGAGTTCTCTGCTTCATTCTTCATTGAAATTCACTTTAGCTCTGCCCTAGAGAGGTCTGAGTTTTTTCTATTGATTGATAAATTAAATGAAAAATTTTTCTATTCATAACACAGTATGGAAATATTAGCAGGAATGATATAAAGCATTTTATCACTCATAGTTGTTTGCTACTGTGTCATCTATTATAAAATGTTTGTATAGAGATTTGCCAATTTTACTCTTGTAAGAGCTTAGAGAGTGATCTGTATATCAGGGTAATAAGAACACACCCTAGTGAGAATATTCTGTAGGATGCCAAGTAACTCTGCAAAGACTTTAAGAAGAAAAAGAATGAGAATCCTATTCAATTAATAGTACTCCTTACATCACAGACTGGTGACACGTGGATGGTTGCACAATAGAAAGAACGTTATCTACAATACAAAGTCCATTCTTGTATGAAATCACTCTTCCTTTAATACTCAGAAAACTCCAAATCAGCATTTTGAATCAGGGTCATGGATGCTGTCTTTGTTTTCAAAGTAGAGGGATATTCTAGGTTATTCTCACACAGAGTAGTAATCATGTATTTTTTATGTAGGCAAATTTTATTCATTTAAATGAACATAGGTGCTTGTAAGTTTATCAATTATTATGGTTAACTGCTAACTATTGTAGCAAGTAAGAACAAAATTTGTTTCTCACAATGATAACAGCAATCACAATGATAATTTCAATAGAATTGATACTAGACTTAATTTCTGGCTTTTTATTTATTTGGAGGATAGTTACTGTAAGATTTAATGTTTAGTATTTGTCTAGGTACTGCGGGTATCATTCAGCTGTTCTGACTAATCTATGTACTCAGTATACAGTTTACATCATATAGATTTTCTTTTTAGTCAATGAAGAAAGATGGATATGTCCAAATACATCTTTCCATTTTAAGGATTTATTTAATGTGAGTAGACCTAAGCCTATGGAAGCACTTTTTCCAGTGATACCTGTAGCTACAATTAGGTGAGATGAATCCTACCTACTCTGTGTGACTCAGTGATCCTATAAGAAGGTCTATGTCATCAGAGATGGCATTAAAAACTTTTAATTCATTCCCTTAAACCCCAGTAATGATATGCAAACAGCAAAAGATTCTAGTAGCAGGAAAAGTTACTTGTAATGAGCAAATCTAGACTGCAAAAGCAAAGCCCCTTTCCACTTCAGACAAACCAGTGAATTCAGAAAAGGTAATGTCAGAGGCATTATTAATAAAAATACTTTATCCAAGCACTGGATAAGATAGAAAGTGTCAGCTGTAATAGGATTTATCTTGCAATATCTGGATTAATTAAAAGTCATCTAAGACATGGAAGGTTGATGTGCTTTGCTAAAAATAGCAGTAGTGGCAACTCTGGACCAGATTTTTTTGCTGCATAAAAATTGATTTTTAAAAAATATTTAATTCTGTTCTTGAAACTTGGGTTGGAAATTATTTATATTACAATGTTAAAATCAGAGTTAGGGAACCTGAAGAGGTATAGCCTGGTTTTCAGAATTTCTTTCACCAGACATGGATAATTTTTCTTATGAAATGTTCAAGCATTTAAATGACAAATGATCGAAAATAATAGTCAATTTTTTAAATTTAATTTTGGAATGAATGTTGGATCTCAGCCTTTTGGAGAAATGGAAAAGAGAATATATACGTATTGCTAGTACGTTTTATGTGTCAAACTAACTATTCCACTTGGACAAGGCAATTTTAGAAATTAGTTGAATCCTTCTTTCTGATCATGAATTATCTGCAATGACTTTGATTTCCAAAAATGAGCACCTTCAAACAGAATGAAATTTTTTTGCAGACACAAAGCAGTAGGCAGCTCAGGCTTGTGATCTTTTAAATGCTATTTGGGTCTTACATGGCTGGTAAGAAACTTAGGCCTTATGCTGCTTCTTTCATTCGGTGACTTGAGTTTTGATGATTTATTATTCTTCTTTTCTGGAGAAAATCCTTTCCTGATATTTTTGTGTCAACTGTAGGATTCAGAATTTATAGGCAAGTGATATCCTGGAAAACTTCATGTGTCCATAAAGTCTGGCAATATCTTTCCTAAATGACTGTTCTCAGGAGGGTTTAGTTGAAAATAATAATATTTGAAGGCAGTAAGAGTATTTTTGTTTAATCACTATTCTGTTAGCAATGTGATATGAATGGATTTTACCAGAGTATTTTCCAGCAGAAAGTTACGCTTCATCATAAAATTCACCAACACGGTTCCTTTGCTATCGCTATGGTTTGCCCCCTGAATGTACTGTCATGGGCAGCATGCACTATAAAATCTGAACTCATCTTTGATCATAAATCAGTCTCCCCAGAAGAAATCATGATTCTGGAAAAGATAGAAGGAGCTTGTAATATCACCAGCTACATTAGTTTAAAGTAAAAAGACAAAACTTATTTTTCCCTGTTCAAGTTTGTCAAAATCACCAGATTCTCTGAAATAAACTTAATTTCTCTTTTTTATTAAAAAAACCCTAACTCAACTAAATACAAAGTCATGCTGTAGACTTTTTAACCTTCTAGTTTGAATAGATTGAAAAATAAGTCTCATCACTCTTGATGTGACACGAGCTAGCTAATCTGTTGGTATATACGAGACTGATAAAATAACATTCACAGCTGAAAGTTATGCTGAGTATTATATTAATCAGTGAGAAAGCTCACTCTTGCATTAAAGCTATGAACAATAAGTTGGAATAAAGAAAAGGAGTTTAATATAGCCTGACATCAGTAGTTCCCTTTATCAGTGAGTGCTGTGCGCCAGGCAAATGCACAGTGATTGGGTCATGACCTGCCAAGCATCCTCTGTGACATTAAAGAGAAAAGCAGAGCAGTGGACTTTGCCCAAAGACAGAGAAATACATTACCCAAACATTTTGTATGGTCTAAAAACTTTGGTCCAAAATAAAGTTTGAAAAAAATCAATCCCTAGTTGTATGCAAGCTTCCACAAAGGCTTGGTTGCATTCACCGTCCAGAGCACATTTAATAAGGCTACAGATTAAATATGGGGGTTTCAGCCCTTCAGGCACAATTTGCAAGAACAGAAATACAAAGGAACAGATTACAGAGTCCTGGCTGTTAAAGCATGTATAATGGCTTGTGTTTTTAATAAACAAACAGAATAAATTATGTTTCTTACAGTATGATATTCTGATCATTCAAGCAGAACAAGGAGACTGCTCACGCACACATTATTATGATGCAGAGAAACAATTTGTGTGCACTGACTGCACCTACAGTACTAACCTTCACTTTTGTTTCCACAAAAATATATTTCATGTATTTCTTCTGCTCACAGAAGTGTATGCACTCTCCTATATTTTTAATATTATGTTTTAAGGAAAAGCAGATGTCAGGAGTCAAGTTGGTGATTTTACATCTTTAAATAAGAATTGTTTGAGTGTTGTCTGCCTTTGCAAATATTTTACTGGGTTTTAATGAAACATCCCAGTCATGAGGAGTAGAATTTGCAACCATCAGAGAACAGGCATATTCCCTAGACACACTGGGACACCCATCATGATGACTGAAACAAGAATCTGTTCCGAAGAGACTTAGAGCACCTTTAACTCATGCTGCAACTCATCCTTAAATTCAAATATGTTTTTGGTCCCATTGCTCATCATGCTGAGCTCCCTGGTTAACATGTATTCAGAAACAGGGACTGATCAAGAGAGAGGAAGGCTCTGCCGGTCCAGACATAGCAAGAATCCATCACTCCAGTATTCCCACTGCAAGGCCTGGGTTTACTTTGCCTCCCTACAAGAGGTCTGCAGCTTGAAGGGGTAATTCTCTCCCTAGGGAAGTTCACAATTGCTGTCTCTGGAGACTTCTAAAACTAGACTGTGCTAAAGCATGCAAGAAAGATGGAAAGGATGAGATAAGTAAACTTTTCCTTATGTGACTCTCCAAGATTGCTTGCAGACTTCAACAGCTTACATTCAGGTTTTCACGTTTGAGAAAGGAAACAGGTTTCTCAAATCTTCCTAGTCCTGAAGATCTACATAACCCTGACTGCATTTCTCAGAACCGCACATGTCCACAGAAATATTCACATCTCAAACCAGTTTTTGCTACAGTCAAGGGAGGGGGTGGGGTGTGAGGGGGGTGGTTCCCACACCACCTGACATCACTCCCCAGTAAAAGGGGCTGCTCAAGGAGGGGTGCTCCTGGGTGCCTCCAGGACAGGCTGAGTGTGGCTGGAATGTTGGATTAGTCTTCTGTGGTGAAGCACTCTCATCAGTAAGGTACTTTGTGTTATTACTGGGTTTAATTTGTGATGGGCTGTTGTTCTTCCCCTTTCACAGTGATTTTTGTCAGCAAACTGTCCTTATCCCAACACAGGGAGTCTCTCTGTTTCTCTTCTGTGAATGAGAATGCCCTGGAGGGCAAACTAAAAATAGATATTTCTATATGAAATATTTTACAAACAGTTGTAAGTAATTTAAAAACTTAGATTTATGTTGTAAAAGAATTGAATAAAATATCATATGTAAAAGAGCAATATTTTAAAATAACAGCTGTAAAATATGTTCCAAAGATGTGAAACAAAACAAAAATGCAATCCAAATAATGTATTGTCCAAAAAAAAATGCAAAAGCTTTGCTTCTTCCATCTGCCTATGGAAAAAGAACATTTGAACATTGAACTTTCAAGCACTACTTAATAAACTTCAGGATGGTCTTTCCTAAGCACTATGTTTATTAAGTTTCAGCCAGTTTGTGTTTCAGAAATCAGTGCATTAAAGAAAGTAATTGCTTGTACCTATATAAAGCTGGGTTTGTTTACATGATTACCTTGTGTCCTACGTTTGACCATGATAGAGATAATTTTTTTTCTAGAAAGTAAATAATTCTATGTTATCATTTACATGTGTAAAATATCATATTTGTCTTTTAGTCTGAGTTTTCTGTAGTGGGCTTTGGGCCGTAGGTACTTTCTTAACAGCTTAGCTGTATTTCAAAAACTACAGTTTAGTCTTACTATGGACAGGTATTCTATAGAAAATAATAGCATGCTTTTCTTGTGCATTATGCAAAAGACTGTACCATATTGATAACATAAATTACAAGTATTCAACACTTATACTGAAAGAGTTTAGGATGAGTGATACATGCAGTGAAGCAACAGTACTAATTCACTTGACTTTCTGAAAGACTGATCTAAATGCATAGGCAACAGCTGCCTGGTCAAATACCTTCAAACAATCACCCTAGTATTATTAATCAGAGCTTTCAGTGAAGTATGTTGTATTATAACACCATGAAGCTGTCACCATACACTAGTGAGTAACACTAAGCGCTGTTCAGACATGACTTGCTCCAGTGGAATTCATGCAGTAAAGAAAATTAAGCCCATGTGCATAGTTCAAACCAGCTGGCAGGTCTTTAAATTAGAGAGGCATTAGCTACTTATAAGATTGGATACTCCTCCAGATGTTGCCACAAAATAATTTTCCATATATTGAGACACCCACATAATTTCTGGCTGTCAAGAGATTGGCATATTTTGACAATTTAACTGAAATAGATGCTTTCACGGAAAAATATAAATCTGTACCTTTTCTTGTCAAGGAACTTTGGTTTTCCCCTAAAATATATTGCACTAAAACCAAAAAAATAACCCAAAACCACAAAACTAATCCAAGAAAGAAGGAAAAAAAAACCCCAAACCACAAAACCTCGATGTGCTTTGATAGAAATTATTAGGCTTGTTTAGAAAGTAACAGTGATGAGAAACTCTCTTCCCTAGATATGTAGATATGTGAAGGCATTAAAATCCCCATCATCTGCTTTTGCTTCTGCTTTGTGTTAAATGTTTAGTAGTGGCAAGGAAGACTCATAAGACTCTTTGATTTTGTTTTCTCTTTCACTATGGGTACAATTTGTTTGAATGAAAGTGGTAATCCAAAATTGGGTGAGACACTACAGCCAGAATACATGCCTGCTTTTACCCATTCTTCAGCTGCTCAAAGGCAAGCATTTTTCTCCCCTGCTTACACAGAGGGAAGCACCTGAAAATCTTTTCAGGTCATTGCACCAGTGTGAAAGGTAATTCCAGAGTGGGTGTGCAACACCGCCCCTCCGTCTCCTGTATAACTCTACACATGTAGGACAGCTCCCCCAATGCAAATCTGAACACTTCTTTAGAAAGACTTTCAAGTCTTATACTCCAGTCTGTATCATCAAGACCTTTGCAAAACACAAGACTCACCAGGACTACTGCACACAGAAATAGGAGACCTCCTGAGAGACCTGAAAGTAGAGCCAGAGCTGCATCTTCCATCTAGGGCAAACAGGACACGGTGCCCACCTTGCCACTTCTCTCAGGAAACTTAACTTGTTCCTCAACTAGGTCCAGAAGAAAGATTAGATCTGCCATCAACACAACTGGTTGTTGTTTGTGTCCTGTGCTGTCAGCTACACACTCTCAGGATCCCTCCAGAGTAGAGAGGTAATGTACTGTAACTTGTTGCTGAGAGAGACATCCCTTTGGTACAGGATGGGAGTCAAGGGAGTTAAGTGGGACAAAGAAGGAGAGGCAAGGGTACTGGGCTATCTTACTGCCTCTTAGACAAGTCATAAGTTCCCTTTTCCTGCCTTGGCAAAGCATGGATCGTTACCATACTAATTAGTTTTGTGGAAAGCCCTGGTATACTTCAGTAAGTAAGAAACATAATCTTCACTGCAACAAATGCATGGAAGACAGAGATATTTATTCATTTTTTTAATGTAAGAAATAGATACTCGTTTAATCATACTCCATTCTTAGTTAAAACATTGCACATATCTTCACTAATGCTGTGAATTAGAAAGTGTCACATGTGCAGAAAGGTGGCTTTAACCAATGCTGATTTAGCAGAAAGCCAAAAGATGATGCCAGTATTCAGAAAACATTAGTAAGCTACTTCAGTTTATTATAAGCTGGCATGAACTTGTCTGTGTTGTGGTCAGTCATTAATCATGAACTTTAACATCCCTTACATCTATGAACTTCTGCTGCATACTAATTATCTTGTATCACTATTAAAGAACAGGAATACACTTAGTGTAGCGTAGTGTCTATCTGTGAGATTCAATAACCATGCATGCAGAAGTTGTCCTGCAATATTACTCCATTCAAGTTGTGTTGAGTCCAGCATGGCATCAGTTCATAACCATGACTGGCTTGACACAAATGCTGTGCCTTAAGCACAGTGTAATGACACATCTCCAAATACTTCCCTGTCACCACAAAAGAGCAGCTGTTCCCACTCTTTGGAAAAGACATGTCCTGTGGAAATTCCTGTCTGGTGTCATCTATCTGGCTGTTTTTCTAATACTAGAAGCCAAAAGAAAGGAAAAAAAGTTTGCTTTTAAAAGCAAAGATTGACAAAGCAGCTTAAATTTAATTTTAAAAGTCTATCTCTGTTGATATGGTAGTAAAGACAAGGTTAAATATTCAAGACAGCTGAAGTCACTGGTGTAGATCATCAGTTGGAGAGAGGCTGTAAGACATTGTTATAATCTCCTGTAAATAAACAGGATTTAATGCTGAGATGCTGACATCTGTTAAACATGAAATAATTCTGTCCATGTGGTTCACATTTATATGAACTTTACATAAATGTTCATCAGCTTTTAAAACCAACAAAACAAGTGAAGCCTTGGCAAAGCTAGACTAAAAAGTTCCTGTAGGTGAAGCGGAGCACCAAGATCTCTGTTATTTTCTTTCAGTGTACATTGGATTTCAGATGAAATACCATTTGATCAACACAACCAAGCAAACTTATGCATACTGATTTGAATTTTGCAGTGTATTTCTAATCAGCATTCTAAGCTTTTTAAAAGACTTTTTAAAAGAAATCTTCTTTTTAATGTGCATTTTTAATTGTTGAATAATTCAGCTTGTAGATAAAACTATTAACCAGGGTCTGAATCGGCATCTCCGCATACCTAGGCTTATGCATTTGACACTGTCCCACACAACATCCTTGTCTCTAAATTGGAGAGAAGTGGACTTGACAGATGGACCACTCGGTGAATAAGGTGTTGGCTGGATGATTGCACTCAGATTTGCAGACAAAGGCTCAATGTCTAAGTGGAGACCAGTGATGAGTGGTGATCCTTAGGGCTGTCTATTGTGGCCATGGGGACCTGTGCACAGAAAATTCTATGGTAAAATGAGCCACATATCCTGGCTCAGAACCATATCCTGGGTTGCATTAGAAGTGTGACCCAAGCACCTCCTCTGTCAGGACAGGTTGCAGCAGTTGGGGTTGTTCTGGCTGGGAAAGAGAAGGCGCCGGGGAGACCTTATTGCAGCCTATTGTACCCAAAGGGGACCTATAGGGAAGGGAGTAGAGTGATAGAAGAAGGAGTAATAGGTTTAAACTAAAAGCAGATAGATTTAGAATAGGTATATGGAAAAAAAAATCTTTACCATGAGGGTGCTGACATACAGGAACAGGTTGCCCAGAGTTGTTGTGGATGCTCTTGAAGTGTTAAAGGCCAGGTTGGATGGGGCTTTGAGCAACCTGTTCCTGTAGAGGGTGACCCTGCCATGGCTTGAGGGTTGGAAGTAGATCTGTAAGGTCACTTCCAACCCAAACTATTCTATAGTTCTATGATTTTGTGTGATAGCATCTAAGTCAGTAAACTCAATCGTCTCTTCATCAGTCAATTCTCTACAACTCGGAAATGTCAGTCATTTGAGACACTCATTTAATGTCTCTCAACACATTCACTGTCTGCTTTTAATGTTCATAACATCTGCTTTCAGCGAAGAAAAATAAAGGGAAATGAGTTTTGATTTGCATCCTTTCATGGTCAGGTATTCTAGGCACATATTGTCACTATTCCCATTACAGATGGTATTTGGAAGTATGCCTGCATCCATAATTTCTCTCTTTATCTGTTTATTTGGTTTTTCTCCTTTTTTTTTACTTTTTTTAATGGTGGAAGCGTCTGTGTTTCTTGAAGGGTAGTAACTAGACAATTTAGGTGAAGATGAAGTGTTGCTCCTTGAAGAACTATCCGTGATTGTAAAAAAAGGTTGGTTTGAGTCTGAGAAAAGGGCAACTGTGCAGAGAATCAGATAACTTTCAGCTTAAATATTAGCTATGTATTAGTGGCAAAATGAGAATTATGGTACTTATCATACATTTTTGCTGCAGGTCTTTACATATGAGTATGCTGGGAGAAAGCAAGCCCATGCAGGGAAGGGGCAGCATCACTCATTCCAGTGTTCAAGACCACCACATTGAGGCAGGCCCAAGGCCAAGCCAAGATATCGGGTCAGCATCACAGAGTTGGGAGACCAGGTGCAGACATTGCTGCCGTGTATCTGGGTTGGATGCTGCAGAGGGGAGATAGGCTTTTGCTCCTACCTCATTCTCAGCAGCAAAGGAGCTGACCCTGGGCACAGACATTTCAACAGAACAGAAAAGTGGAGGGCTGGGATTGAAATTACTTTGATTGTCAGTCTGAGAAAGGAGCACTTTTGTGATTATAGACTACTGCATGCCAAAAATCATCAAAGATAATTCCAACTAAAAGGTCTTAAAACCAGAGAGAAACCAGAAGTATCTACCACTATTTAGTGCTTCAGATTAACTCTAA
>VZTU01030015.1:686-26361 GCA_013400835.1 Zapornia atra | reverse complement strand
AGATGAGGTACTTAGGGATATGGTTTAGCTTAGGATGGGATTGGTTGGACTTGATGATCTTCAGAGGTCTTTTCCAACCTTGTGATTCCGTGATTCTGTGATTCTAAGAGGGAACTTTTAGGACCATATTTTTATCAAAGAATATTTTCTACTAGATTGAGATGAATGTGTAGGATGTCAGCTGGTGCTCATGAAAAAAATATTTCTCTAATAAAAAGATGCCTTCAAGGAGTCAGAAAGACTAATTTAAACACTTAGCTCTACATCTGCACTGACACGTTTTCTAATAGCAAGTCAGTGTTTTTTATATTTTACAACTCTTAAACAAAAGTCAAGGATCCTTCTTCCTGATAAACAATAAAATGTGCCCTGTCATATTTATCCTTTTTTTTTTCCATTTCACTTTGTACTTTTGCATGCAGTCAACTGAAATAACATAACCACTTCCATCAAGAACCATTTTTCAGGCTTCAAGTTTCCTGTTGAGAGCCAGAAACAGGTGATGAGAAGCATCTTCGTGAAAACAAGTATGTACACTTGTAGTTGGTGTTCAGGCAATGCATGAAACCACTTAGATGGAAGAGTTTCTTATTTCATATTAGACAATATTAAAAACCTACAGATTTGAAGTTATACTTTCTTGTTCCTAAAAGAGTATGAAAACTTAGCTATAGCTCAAAGCTATAATCCTTTTTGTCCTTCACTGGAAGTGGCATCTTTTGTTATTCTGGAATGTCTGGATGTAGTGTTACATTTAGTTGATTAGCATTTCTGACTTACAGGCAGAAGCAAAAAATAAGTACAGGTGGATCATAGGCTAAGCCCTGCGGATTGTTAGTCTTTAGTCCTTCATGCATTAAATTAATTTTTTAAAATATCTTAAATATTTTAATATTGATTTGGTTGAGTCATACTTTCTTCAATATTTATTTTTATCAATTTTAATGAAAGGATTACAATTTTCAGGTCTGAATACTCCAGACTAGCCTCACATATGGCTCTGGAAAGTTCACTTACCAGATTCAAACTCAAAATAGAATTAATTTGGAAGAAAATTTCAGCCAAATACCTAGAGTCACTAAACTCTTTTGCGATTGGGCTAGTTTGTGGTTTGTTGTGGGTTTTTTTAAAGCCTTATTGTTTCAGCCTCTTTCCTTCCAACAGTTTTAAATAACTTTGTGGCTGTGCGTTAGACAATATTTATGAGTAAATACATATTGTTGTCTCTCATCTATAACAACTAACCTACATAACTGTAACAAAAGCTGGGGCAGTAATAAGAGGCCAAACCTCCTCTGTCAAATGAAATGCAGAAAAATATGAAAAAAGAGAAGATTATTAAGTCTGCATTATTTGATAAATAGGAATCCTGAAGACAGTCCACTTCAAAAACTCAAAGATTATTCTTATGCTTTAAGATTTAGAATAATGGTTTTATAATTATTTTATCCCAATTCAGAAGTCAAGTATAGTTAAGTGTGGGTAAACAACTAAAGATAGACCTAAAACTGAGAAAAACAGTGGAATTAATTTTTAGTGTAGTACACTTATAGACTGTAAAAATCATCAGCCTTTGAGACATAGATTTTGCTCAATGAGGAATGAGTAAAGTTATGATATGACAGAATCAGTTTTGGAAGAGTACTTTATAATCCACATAGCATTTTTTTTTAGTTTTTTAGTGTTTTTTAGTTTTTTTAGTGTTTAGGTGGTTTTAATAAATCAAATAGCATTGAATGTTACAATATCTTCAGAATGGTGTACACATTCCAACAAATTTAATCCCCAAGGCTCTCTGCCATGGAATGTTCCTTTTCTTTTTTCCTAAGGGCATAATAGAATTTGACCAGACCATCTTATAGAAGAACCATAGGCACAGGTTTCCTTGGGTATTATCAGATTATTTGGAAGCTATTTCATGGTCAGTAACAAAAGACCATGTGACAACTTAAGGTGTTTTACAAGCTCTTTGTTGTAATTAGTTATACTGCACTACATATTCCGCTTGTAAGCATCTGCACCATAAAACATCCTAACGTGGTGGGAAATATATGATCTTTAAGGTCCCTTACATCCAAAATTATTCTGTGATTCTATAGAATATGATGTATTATTCATATAGATAAAAAGAGTCTCTAGTCCAAGGACACTTCTCTTTGGTCTTTGCAGTCCTTGGCAAAATAAAATTGGATGCTGCTGATGAGCTAACGAGACAGAAATAATACTGTTAATGACCAAAGATGAATGAAATGAGAATCTGTGATTGCACATTCCTGCAGCTGGTGTGTAAGTTAGGTTGTGCTACTTTCCCTTCTTAATAGGAGGAAAAATACTGTGTTGTCTACAGCTGCTATTTCACTGGCTATGCTAGAAATTTTGTACATAATATTTCCCCAGATGGATTGAAGACTGATGTTTCTGCTACCATTTTAGAATTTACTTCTGCTTCTACAGATTTACTCATCTGTACTGTCTGCTTCTTGTTATCATTTTGTTTCCTTAGAATATTAAATACTTCAATAGCTGCAGTGTTTGCTGTTTCTATATTGCTTGTCTATAGTCCCAGCAATTTTAATTGGTCTCTGTTCCTCCAGTGTTTCCACCAAGCCACATTTTCAACAAATTTCCCTCTGATGACTCTCTTAAACAGATAAAACACAAGCCTTGGGACATAGGGATTCTTCCTGTGCTAGCAGAAGGAGTATAGGGTTTTCCATTGCTTTTGTTTTCCCGAGGCGCTTATCAAAACTAAAGGCATCTACCTGTGTAGCTCACACCTACAACCTCATCCCTCTGTTTTTTTACTTCTAGATATTTGTCATAAAAAATCTGTTATTTGTTGAAAACAATATCTTACAGACTTTGAATTTACTAAACCTGTCTTAATTCCAAATGGGCTTGATTATAGCAACGTGGCACAACAATCTATTTCTCTTCAACATGTATTAGCTCTTGAAATGTCCCTGATGTTCAAGTTTCATAAAAACTGCCTCTTGACAGGAATCACTGTAACATATGAAATTCATGCCTCTAAAAAGTCTAAGAAAGGATCAGGGGAGCACCCTTTGTGGAAACATGCCCTGAGGGTAAAATAATTAAGGTTACTTCTTGGAAATAAGCCTTTTTCCCCAACAGTAGTTTGTAGGCGCTATTAAAAAGTGTGAGATCCCATCCAATTCCTCTATCCTAAGTTAACCCATTCCCATTTATATTCTTGGTCTTTTTTTCTGTCATTGGTTTCAGTGAATTCAATATCAGAATGTTTATCATAATCTCACTGGAGGGGAGAATCAGAAGGTCTCTAGAAACTGGTTTATGGAAATTAGGAGTCTGTGGAAGGAAAAAGAGGACTTTCAATGTGCTCTGAATTTGTAAAATTTTCCTACCATGCATCCCATACAATTCTTTGTCCTTACTGGAAACCTCCTGGCTTTGTAGATTTCAGGGGTTGTGAAGGTCCTTTGGTCTGCTCCAATCTAAGATTTGCATTCTCAGAACTATCAAAGATAAGTCTGAAAGGGCCCATTGTAGACATCCAAAGATATTTTGGATAAAAATGCTTTTAGACACTAAACAAGTGTATTCATATAACATGTGGTGAGTGCTTTAGGATTTGTTTAATTTGTCCCAATTTGACAATAGTTACCATTACAAATTTGTTTGGTATCTTGAGATGACTAGTATGTACTCATTAAACTAATTTTATCTTCAGAGTCACCTGAGTTGAAAATTCATTCCTTTTTGAAGTTTTTCATTTTGGCAATGGGCAAGCCAAGATATTGTTTATCATTAGTTATTTAGAAAAGGCATATCCACTTTCTGGGTTTTTTTTGCTATTTGAAAAATTAGCTACTCAGCAGTTTAAATTCTTAAAGTTTAATCACCTCCAAGAAGGTTTACTATCAGGTCTACAGCTCTTAATACAAGTCTGTAAATGTTAATTTGTTCTACCAAGGCAAATGTGTTTCTGAGCTCAATCTTTTCTCTGCTAAAGATTTAAACCATTCCAGAAGCTTACCTATGACAGCATAGAAGCCTGACATAAATCTGAGGAAAATGGAAACCATGTATAATATGTGGGTTTTATGCTTCAGCTACTAGTTCCTTTAACTCATCTTCCTACTGTTTTCTTCCTTTCATTGAGATTTGAAGATAGTAAAAAGGAAAATAATATCCTTAAACTATACATTTACTCCCTTTGTCTATCATATTTGAACACATCAGCATAAATTTCTAAGCTGTGCAACAGTAAAGTGTATTTCTGTGACTACCAGTCATCAAATTCATTAGTTAATTCTTTTATAGATTAGCTATGACAAACGACAACTAACTTCCTTATCTTCCATAACTTTATGGCATTACGTATTTTCAGAATCGATGTTTTCCAAACTTGCACACATATTGAACACACTAGTAAAAATAAATTCCAAAGTATTTTAGGAGGCATAGTCCTTTTAATATTACCTTTTCATAAAACTAACGTACAGAAGGATTTTCTGGCTGGCTATTACAATGCCTTGTGAAAGATACTCAAAGTCCAGTGACAAGCCTAACATGAACATCATAAAAGAAGGTATGTGGCCAGAGATGAAAGAATTTGTCCCTGCAAGTGAAACTTAACTTTATCTGGGTAAATATATAAATAGCCCAATGGCTTTCTCTGTATATAGAATTTTTAATCCCTTGTTGGCAAGTAGGGCTGCTACGTGGTTCCTATGCTCTTAATATCTATAAACCAGATTATTTTTTCAATCTGCTAATAGATATACCTCTGTGAATGTGGTTATTTCTGTGGAACACATTTTTACTTTTTTCTTGCTATTGTCTTCTTGAATACCTCTCTTTTCTTAAACATAACTGCATATCCATGAATAAATATATGTAAGCCTCTTCACAGAAGTTCTCTATAACTACCACTTTTCCCTCTTTATGAACATATTTTTCAATTTGAAAAGTCTTAAAGGAAAAAAGTCTGTAAGTTGCCATGCATCCCATAACAATGCAATACATTCTATATTAAGACAAATTCATTTATCCTAGGGAAAAGAAATCTGCATAGGAGCACTAAAGAACAAACAAAATTTTTATTAAAAATGGAAGAACTTGAAGGTAAAATGCAACTTGTCTTTCAACAGAGAAATAAGCATTATAAAACTCTATAGGCTGTTCTCCTTTGTTAAATATCAATAGGAAAAGAAAATTATATTCTCATAAAAAAGACAAAGAAATCAAAGCATAACTTTTATGAGCTTAACATGATCAAAAAGCCTTTTTGCTCTCATTCTTGATTACCTTATAATAAGTAATTATCTTCTGGTCATTTCTCTTGATTTATGCTTGACGATTTTATGAAAGGCTGTTTCTGACATAATTAAAGCTAGGCGTTAACTACATCATTTCAGTTTTGAAACAGAAGAATTTGCAGCAAAGAATTGGATCACTATTTGAAGATTGAAGAACAGCAGAAGTTAAAGGAATTCCAAAATTTAGTATTTGCATAAGTATTTTCATTTTTATCAGTGATTTATCTTCAGATTAATTTCACATCCTATCACCAACAATAACATAATAAAACAATACATGTTTCCAAATAGCACATCACCTTTTAGTTATATCTTGTTCTAAAAGTTTTGACCACTGCAGACAGAAATTTCTTGGACCATCTTAAGTCTCACGCGGTTTAGAAAATCCCACATTATAAATACTAAACATGAGATAAGATTCTCTTACAGGATGGGAAAAAGCTATTAGTGTTCTGCTTGCTTTTTGTAGCAAACATGAGAAAAAAAAGCCCTGATTTTTCTTTTTTATTTCCTAGCAATTTAGAGTATTATACTTCATTTAGTTTTTTGTCCAAAACCATGAAGTAAAATCATTTCAGCTTAATACTAACAAGAGGTGCCAGCCATATATTTCCTTTTAGACAATGAATGAATTTGGGAGAAATCCATTCTTCATTAGGTTAGTAAGATGTGGAATACATTACTAAGAGTACTTATTTTAGCAACTACTTACTAAACAAATGTGTAATTTCAGCTTGTCTTATTTGCATGTCTTAGTGGAAAAATAAAACTGAGTCTCTTTATTTTGTTTCAAGTAGTTACCAAATTATACTCATTAGTTAGGATAAAGCAGAGTAACAAGTGTAGTAATTTGGCTCTTATCAAAGTTATTTTAGCCCTTAATAAATATCCTTAGATAAGTGATCACTCACTTCCTTAGGGGAGGCTGCTGTTTTTAAACAAAATTGCATTATAATCCGTTTGCTTGTTTTGCCTTGTGTAAGATGCTTTTGATTAATTCCCTTTGGTGCTAAGAGAACATAGGGTTGATTTGCAGAATGTAAAATAGACTATCAAATGTTCAAATACATAAAAAAAGTACAGCATCCTGAATATAGATTAAGTTTGTTAGTATTAATATCATTACTTACCCCCTGTCATTGCTCCACTGTACATTACTATGAAAAAACATCGAGAAAAAGTATTTTTTCCTTGCGGATAGAGGAACATATCTGTGCTGAATATACTTAAGGCAAGATAGTTGATTTTATTAAATTCCAAGTCACTTCTGCGGAGGAACAACCAAACTGATACCACAAAAAGGCCAGTGGTTGGTCATCTGTTGGCGTATGCCAAAAAATTCAAGGTTTCAGTTTATCACTTTTCATCTCCTGACTAAAAGTAATCAGACTGCTGGAAGAGTTCTTGTCCCAAAACTTAAATCATATTAAAAGTGGCCTGTCTTGAATGCCCTCTGTATCGACTCCTTCAACTTCTCCTAGTTTGCTACTATGGAAAGTCATTAATACAAACAACATGACCCTGGAGAAACTAATAGGAAATCTAAAAGTACAGATTTTGAGAAAACTGAAATTCCCAGTTACTCTGTAACAAAGCAGATGAAAAATTTGCTTTACTCTAATTTTCCCAGTTCTACTACTTATACCAGCAAAATCTTGCAATTTACATATCTTTTTGGTATTTATAAATTGCTTTTATAATTAAAGAAGTGTGGTACTCCTTATTGGGGCAAACTAGGTGCAGTTGAGCCTAACTAGATTAACAGGTTTTCTTTAGAAAAAGAAAGGGTTTTCATTCTTTACAAGTAAAGAAAAGGTATAGGTAGGGTCTGTTAGGCTTCATTACCTCATGCTTAAAATTCAGAGGGATTTTGGGGGGAGGTCTTTTTTGTTACAATTAAGAAATTAATTAGAAAGACCTGATTTTTGGTTGTGGTAGACTATAGTGCTGACAGGCTAGTGTAATCTGCTAGCAAAAATATATGAAATATATTGTGCTAGCTTGATCAAGGAAGTAAGCAAATTTTATCCTACTGAAGTTATAGTAATATTATTTTTCACAGGAATATTTTTTGATTACATAATCTTGACTTCTCATTTTCCTCCTTAAAATTAGTTTAGGAGGAAATACGTAGTAAGTTGACTTTTTTTTTAGATATGCTTTATGAAGAGCAAGTTAGACAATACTTGTCAGATGCTATCAAGTCACTTAATGAAATTTAACCTCTAGCATTTCTAATAATCCCATGATCATTAGCAGTTGTATTTATCAACTAAAAAAAACCAAAATTAGTTAAAACTATTTCAAATGACTGGGATGAAAAGGAATGTACCTGTATTACTAAAGACCTGAGATATTCCTCACTAACTGTTTTAGCTTAATTTTTCCAGAAGAAAACAGAGCAAATAATTGCTATTGGGTGTTTAACTAAAACATACTGCTTCAATAGCAACTTTTACCTGACAATTGTGGGATTCCTATAGGTGAGAATAGAGGTAATCTTGACTCTTGTAAGGCTTTGGTACTACTTCACATAGCATTCTTGTGAGCTCCCTTTTAAGCTTTTCCTCACTATAATTACTGAGTCATATTACACCACATCTTCCTCTTGTAAACAGCTCTACCAAAAGCCACCCTAAAGGATGGTGGTACTGGAACAGGGTGCCCCTAGAAACTGTGGATTCCCCCTCCCTGGCAGTGTTCAAGGCCAGGTTGATTGGGGCTTTGGGCAACCTTGTCTAGGAAAGAGTGTTCCTGCCTGTGTCAGGGGGTTAGAAGAGGGATGATCGTTGAGGTCCCTTTCAGACAAAACCACTGTGTTTTTCTGATACAGAAGGTAATTCTGCTGTTATAATTAGACTGTTATTTATAAATTATGTGAAGTAAATATAGTGCTTCATCAGTACTGTGTCCATTCACAAAATGTGTATTTGAAGGCTTGCCTCCATTATTGACCCAATAAAAAGTCAGATGTCGTTAGTTTAGAAATGAAGGCCATATCAAGACAAAACAGTATTCAAATACACTACATGTTGCTTTAAAAAAAGAGGGTAATTAATTGATTCTGTACTGACTGAAAATAGGTCAAAGTATGTATTTAAACTGTGGCATTAGTCTTAAATATGAGTAAGACCTTTTTAATTATAAGAGCAGACAACCAGAGTTGACTGCTGTAAGGATCAAGAATCTCCTATTTGGAGATTTTCAGGCGTATAGACCAAGTTGACATCTTAGAAATGCTTTTGTTACCTCTTTTAGGATTTTGCCTCAGAGGGTAACTAATGACCTCTGAAAACTCCTTTCATCTCTCCAGCCTTCAATTTCCTAACAATAAATCTAAAAGAAGCTCACAGAGGGAACCATATAAAAAACTATTTGCTAAAAAAAAATACTTGTTTTTGCAGGTTTTATTAAAAGATTGGCTTTGTCAGGGAACATATATACAATGTTTCCTGTGGATTCTGTCAGCATAAGGTTCATTTTCTATGTACTCTGTGCCACAATATTAAGTTTTCCTTCACAAGCATTTTTCTATTGTTTGTCCTATGAGAGCTGTTACATAAAATTAGCTTTTACAATTTTTTTGGTCTAATTTGATTCCCAAAAAATCCCTCAAGAAACAAAAGCATTGAACAAACTACACATGAAAAGTTTTTCTAAGTCAAAACTGATGTAGATTTTCTTTTTTTCTATCCTCAATAGAGAATATATTAGTTTCATTGCATTAATGCTTTTTTTTAAAATCAGAATTTGTAACAGAATTTTTTTCCTGCTGTTCTTGACCTTTAGATGATGGTAATATTAATAAGACAACTGAGACCAAAGAGGCATATAACACATGATCTCTTTGAATTTGTGTGTCTTCAGAATTTACACTCTTGCAAATTATAAAACATATAATTTAACTTATGCATACCTACTGGGGGAATTGCTGTGATTTATTAGGCAGTCTGAAGTGTCTGATTCCATCTACCATTATTTGGTACCCTAATGTTTTTATAGTTCCATTCTTACTTTCAGTTCACCTACACAGACTCAAGTAACTATTCAAATATGAATGGCCATAGCCTTCACTTCCATGCTGGTGTACTGGTAGCTTCAGTTCACATCTCCTGTTTTGTGCCCTCAGTTAGATGCTTAGTAGCAGGGTACTGTCATGTCCCAGTCCAAAAGGAAAGACAGGTTATCCTAAGAATACCATCCCCCTGACAATTATATTTAGCCAAGCAATATCACTTTTGGGAAGTACTGAATTAAGTTTTTCATCTTTAGCAGGTTTTGTTACTTAGCAGCTTTGAGGGAGTAAGAGAGATAAAGAGATCACCAGTCCTGGATCTAGTCTTGGTCCTGCTAATGGGGGGTATTCAGTGTGTATTCACCCCCAAAACATCCATGCCTTGTTTTATGTTCATTGTTTGTTTCTTCATTTGCATAAGTGACAGAGACCAGCTCAAGATGCCTGAGACAGACGGGCTTAAGGCTCTGGTGGCTCATAAGCAAAGTTTATTGTGCGCAGTAGGCAATATATACATGCTGATAAACAAAAGCAAAAATCTTCCGTGACAACATCAGATTGCCTTCTTTACTGCTGGAGCGTGTGTTCAGAACACGCGTGTGTTCGGAACACTCTTTACTGCTGAAGTGTGTGTTCTACACTTAGTGTTCGTTCCTTGTATTCAAAGATGATGGAGTACTCCTGCTTGGTTAAGCGTAACATCTTGTAATCTTTCTGCTCAGAAACCGCATGTTCACACAGGTGTGCCCAGCCCTTTGAGGTTGTGCACTCTCTTGCAACTGACCCTTTCAGGCCAGTTACGTAGCCTGGTAACTGCGATTTCCCTCACATAAGCTCTGTCTGTGCTTCTTATGTAAATTAGCACCGATGCTCAAAAATGGGCAGTTTTGAGTTGGCATTCTCTGGGTCAGTGGCTGTGGTTTCCTGCCACACACCTTCATCTTTCACCCAAGTATTGTGAGTTTTGCTGAGTTTAGGCAATACTGTTTCTTCTAAGAAATATTTACTTCACTTCAGGGAACTTCATCTCCAAAGCACAGTAAGTTCCTCTTTTAGTCTGTGCATATTCCAAACTGTTCTGGTGACGGTGGTGAGAATGATGAAAGGAAAATTGGGGGTCCAAACCATGTAAAGCTCTAGTTAGTCCCATATGGGTGCCTCCTGTCTATGTCTGAGATCTTGTTGTGTGCATACACCGACTGTTAATATATCCGTTCATTTAAATTATTCCTGTTTAATTTTTCTAGGCTTATCTTCTCATAACAGTTTGCTATCTTACCTATCTACAGGGGTTTTTATACTGAGTTCCATCCATCTCAAATGCAAGAGATTACAAAACTAAAAGCAAGAACTAGAAACACATTACATATTAAGAATAATGCATAATGCTTTACCCAGATGTAATATGGAAACACACTTAAACACAAAGAAGTTCTGATCAGTTCTTCACACCTGAATTTCAACATGGCAGAAGCACAATTAATGATTTTTGTTGATGAATCTGCCTATGCTCTCTGTGGGTAATTTTCTTGAGCTCTTTGTCCTAGGTTTGTCTAGGACAGGGTTAATTTTTACCAAAAGTTGGGATGGTATACAGCTAGGAGAGGTGACTCAAACTAGCTAAAGGGAGTATTCCATACCATATGACGTCATGCTCTAGTATAAAAGGGAGCTAGCTGGGGAGTGGTTTTGTGGATCTGGGACTTGTGGGAATTGCTTCTAAGAGGTTAAGAACGTGTTATTGCTGCTTATCTCTTATGCAGATATTGTGGATGAGGTCTGCAATGTTGGTGTGAGAAATAGCCAGAGGTAGGAGTCTTATGGCATCAGGATATCCCTGTTTTGGTTAGAGACTGCAGAATAAACAAATAGGAGGTTTCTACACAGAATATTGAAGGCTGTGGTACCCAGAATAAGAACTTTGGCTTCATTAACAGCAAAATTAATATTAAAGTTAGCACACCTAATATGCCCACATACTAATGAGCAAAAGCAGTACATGCTAAACATATATGACTACAGTATTTGACTCTCCACTCACTTCACATTAAATTCCCACCCCTGAGAGGGAACAAATAAGATTAGAGTATAAAGGGTGCTGAGAAAGGTACCCCAGGGAGAGGACAGAAGAAATCAAAGACCCCAAAGAGGCAGCCGAGTGGCTGTACTCCTTGTCTTCCACCCAAGACAGGGATGCCGCCTTGGTAAGCAAATGCAATTTCACCCTCTTGGTGAGAATACCTGGGACAGGAGTTTGGTGGTGCTGTATTGCAATCATATTAATAGATTAGCACTGTTGCAGTAAGTGCATTTGTCATTGGCAATTCCAAAGTCTTTGTATCTGTTGCTTTAATAAACTTTCCATTAGGTTGAACTTTGTGAAACTCTCTCAGTGAAAGTTCCCTTGTGGCTCTGACAGGCAAATGTTGATTCTGATATGTGATTATATGTATAGACCTTTAGATATGAAGCACTGACCAAGCCTGGGACAAAGACTGTGCCTAGCTGCACCTGGGCTCTTCTCAGAGAAGGAGTTTGGTAAGGAAGGGGGTCCTTTCTGAACCTCATGAGTCAACAGCAGGGCCCCCTCAGCCACACTTCAGACTCTTTACCCTTTTCATGACGGATGGTCTGGTTTTATGTCAGGTCTGAACTGCGTGGGCTGAGTTGTACAATTGTCAATGAGAAACTGCATCGTGTATTCCACACCATTGTGAGTGTAAATGTATGTCCAGCTCATTGTCAGACTAGCAGATTGCCTTGTTATCAACTCTTTTCTATAAGTCCTGTTGTCATTATTTCCCTCTCCCCGTGCTGTCCCACTAAACTGTCCTTATCCAAACCCATGACGTTTGCCTTTGTTCATTTTCCTCCCCATCCCAAACAGGATAGAGCTGAGCAAGCTGCTGCATGCTGCTCAGCTGCTGGCTGGAACTGAACTACACCTCCTTTGGGGGTCACATTGCTCACATAGTTATACCAAATGCTTATATTTGTGTTCAAGACAAGCCATTATTGATTCTAGCCTGATTAATGTACTTCTCGGGTATAGCCTCTGTTTTGACTACACCACTGTAAAAATAGTCTGCTTATTGGAAAGAAATGCATTTGCCGTTTATAAGAAAAAGCTATTCTGTGCTGGGATCTCAATTTGTTACCTGTGAACAGCTGCAGAGCTCCTTTACCAGCTTAGAAGCCACGTGTTTTACCCTTAATGAATGAAATGAATAATAGCACAATGCAGAAATCAATACTCGAATACCAGTCCCTAGATCTTAGTGCCACTGAGTTCATAGAATTCCAGTTCATGATTGCTGATGATCCTGAGTAAAATAATTATATTCTGCAAGTATTTGGTTAACAAAATACTTTTTCTTCACTGGTAATACTGGCACAAAACCCATCATAGGCAGAATTCCCTTCAGAAAGAGAAAATGCAGCATACTAAATCAATAATACGATTATTCTCATGTAGGGGATTATATCTATTCAAAGGATCTCTGTAACCAACAGATCTGATTAACGCCCTCTTACTTTTGGTGAGGTATTCATAGAGATCTATTTAATATTATCTTTTTTAAAACATTCTGTGGGACTAATCTCAAAGCTACTGGAAATATTAGGATGATGTTTTTGTCAAGGAGAATTTCTTTGAATAGTATACAGCCTGTTAACTTTTCTGAAGTACTCTCCTGATGATGTGAGAATAGGATACACTTTTAGATTCAGTTTGAGTCATCTGTGAAACACTTCTAGCTCTTCTGGGAGTGTTTTCCTTGGCTCATTTGGCCATATTTGTTCAAGGGAAATTCTCCATACATTTAAAAATTTTGTGGTTCATTTCACAGTCAATGGAAACCATCTAGACAGGAAAAAAGATTCACATTTTCCATCACTGAGAAGACACTTGAAGTTTTTTTCTGAAACATTCTATTGCAAAGACATGGAGTTTGAAAAACAAAACCAAGTTTATTGATTCACTGTGTGACTTAAGATACTTGAGAAACTCATATCAGTGGTTTCTAAGTAGATGATGGCCTCCACATCCCTCCTACAAGCAATCTCCAAAGGGAAGTAGATTATATTTGTGTAACTAGAATAACCTCATAGATCTAATGGAAATACCTGAGACCTAATAACTTACTTCAGATGCATTCAGAATACATACCTTGAATGTCTTTGAGACTTGGTGCAGCTGTACCCACTAGTGTAAATTCCTGATATGACATAACATATTGCCTCAACCCCACTAGTAAAGTCAGTGTAGTCCTGGGTCCAGATCTGGTTTTGAAAATATCTTTAAATATCATCAGAGTTGCCTAATACAAAACGGTTTACTAATAGTTCAGTGAAAGACAAAAATTTTCATTGACGAGGATGGTTTTTATCCCTCATTTCTGCTGTATGGTCTTAGCATACACAGGTGCACACTTCTGGAGAGCAGAAAAAAATAGCAAAGACAGTCTGTGCAGCAAATACAGCTTTATTAGCCTGGAGCCATTTCTGATACTTTTCCATATGCATTAAAACTATCTAACTATGCAGTGATTATCAAGGGCAAATTTAGAGGACATCTGTATTTAATATACTACCAACACATTGATTTCTGTCGTTCTGTTTCATGTTGATTAGACTGCTAAGGCAGGCTGCGGCTTTTTATTAAGTTTAGAGAATGTCAGTCAAACAAAAGCTGTTTTATCAGCTTCCTGTGTGAAAAGAACACAAATGGAAACATTAGATTTAAAAGAAAAAAAAGATGGTATGAAACTGCTCATCTCTAACCATCTGCAGTTGAGAACTGGAATATATATATATTTCAGATTAAAAGAGTATCTTTTATTGTTTTTACCCTATGCCAATGCAACTTTACATACAAACATACAGCAAATTTTTATTCCCTAGATAAAAAAGGGGCCCTTCTCCAGCAGAGCTTGAGAACCCTATGTTTTGATATGTAAGGTGCTGTGAATATAGCTAACCTTGAATGTGAATTAGTGTCTTTGACTCTACAGTAAAATATTTGTGATAACACCATTGGCTGAAAGGTTGATAGTGTTGAGTTATTTCATCAGCATTTAGATTCTAATCAAGACCATTTTCCATAGTCTTTTATAACAGATTTCATGCTAATACTGATATTCCAACATAATTAGATATTCCTGGAGTAAATGCAGAGGAATAAAGTTCCCAATGAAGGGGAAACCATTTCTGTCACCACTGTTTATGGCTATATTAGCAAGTAATGTGGCAAAAAAGGAGATCTGTAGAATGTTTTCAAGGAGGACTGGATGTGTTATGAGGAAGACGGGAAACTGCTTTAGAGTAGCTTTATTCCAGTCCCATAGACTGAACGTGGATTAATTCCTGGTGTGCATCAGGTGTGTGCTGTGTGCACATCCTTCAGTTTAGTTTCACCCAAAAGAAATACAGTTTATGTATGTGCCATGAGGCTGTTCTGTGACTGGGCTCAATCAGGTTGGTTTCAAAACTGCACCCTTGATCCTCACTAAAGCACCAATGTACATCTTGTACTCTTTTAGTTTATCAAAGAAGATTCATCTTCAGTTCTCCCTAAACACAGAATACAGGCAATTTATCTAGACAAAGACTCCATTTTCTTATTTTACTAATGGCCATAGGGTCAATTGGAGAATCAGCTTTCTAGCAAGTATAATCTGGGGGCCATATGCATAGCTATGATGACAGGTTACAAAGCTCTCCAGTTTTAATTTTATGCTGCAACTTCAACTTAGGCTGGAAGAAACTTACTGTAGTACCATATCTCTTTTACTCAGTAGTTAATAAAATCGGGTAAGCAGATCAAATTTAGTGACACAATGTAGCATAAACTCATATTGCAGGAAGGCTCCTAGCAGCCTGGTCAATTGGGTGGTTTTGACATGAGATTTCATTAAATCAGATCTTTTAGCTAGTACTAATTTAACTTAACAGCGTATATAAGGATGGATTTTACCTTCTCAGATCATCTCTGGAAAATTCAAGACTTAATGATTAGAGAAGTAATACTCTCATAACCTTACAATTAAAAACAGAGGGCTAAATATTATTAAATATGAACCTTCTGTACCAATTGCCTGCCTACCAGACTGATGAAAAGTATTGGAGTATAAGAAACCTGTATATTAAATTTGTTATTTACCAAGGGTTTATTTTTCAATGTGTTACTACTAAGAAAATAAAAAACCCAAACGAAATTTTCTTTTCATGGATCATTATCCATCAGTATAACATTTTTGTCTTCTGCCACCCCACTCTTGCATAATTTGCAGGAAAATAACACCATTTGGCCTTTATAGAATGATAGAATGATATTGATTTGAAGTGACCTCAAAGATGATCTAGTTATAACCCACATGCCTAGGGGAGGGAGGCCTTCCTCTAGAAAATGTTGCCCAAAGCTCCATCCAATCTGACCTAGAACACTTCCAAGGAGGGAGAATCCACAACTTCTCTGTGCAACCTGTTCCTGTGTCTCACCACCCTCACAGTAAATAATTTCTTCCTAATATCTAAGTTTAATCTACTAACAGTTTAAAACCATTACCCTTCTTCCTATCACTGCGCTCCCCGACAAAGGAGCCCCTTCTCATCTTTCCATAAGATCTCTCCCAAGCTTTCATTTCTCTAGGCTGAACTCTCACAGCCTGTTTTCATTGGAGAGGTGCTCAAGGTGCTCTTCAGGATGAAGAGGATCATCTTAATTGTCCTACTGGAGCAGGTCCATGTCTTTCTTGTACTGGGGACCCCAGATTGAACGTAGTACTCTAGCTGCGGTCTCATGAGGGATGAGTAAGGGGGGGCTATCACCCGCCTCAACCTGCTAGTCACACTTTTTTGATACAGACTTGGATACAATTGGCTTTTTGGGCTGTGATCACACAATGCTAGCTCATATTCAGCTTTTCGTCCACCAGTACCCCCGAGTCCTCCTCTGTAGGGCTGCTCTCAATCCACTCATTGCCCATCCTGTGTTCATGTGTGTGATTTCAGCAACCCAGGTGCTGGACTTTGCATTTGACCTTGTTCATGCACACCCACCTCTCAAGCCTGTCAAGGCTCCTGGATGGCATCCTTTCCCTGTAGAGTACCATTTATGGAACAGGGTGAGGACTTGAACTCAGACTCTAGATTCTTCATCCTACCTTCTTCCATGAGCATATGAGATGTAAGAGAAATCAATCAGTCCTCACACACACACACAAGATTCTTCTCTGTAAAGCCCATATAAACATTTCTGTTTGATGGTGCCTTCTGAGAAATGAGGAAGATAACTAACAAGTAGCAAGAACATAGAACAACAGAAAGGGCACTAATTAATTCAGGCAAAACAGACATTTTGCTTTGCCTTTCCCTATTTGTTAGGTAATATGGCACCAGGTGTTGATGACATACTAATCATGTATTGATTGTGAAAAATGATATACGTTTATTAGGAAAGTGTTCACTATAATTGCAGCATTAGCTTCATAGTCTTCATGTCTGTTCCAGGGCAAAAAGCTAAACACACTTCTGCAACAACTCATCTAATATGCTTACAGGTGCAATGAGCAACCAAGCAACTGGAATGGCTTAAAACTTCCTAACAGAGCAACTGTGGAGATCACTTCAGCATTGTGACTCCAATTAGTTAGCCCTGGTTTGATTCAGTGAATCATCAGTGCTATTTCTTTGCCTCTTTGACCCACCTTTTGAATTTTGTCATGGGAAAACTGATTTGCAACCGTTCATTCACTGGAAATGTCTATACAAAAGTGGACAGTTTCTGCTGGAGTTTCACTTTCCTTTCAAAATTTACTTTTTTAGTATGATTACACATGCTAAGTATATAGCATTTTAGTATGATTAGACATGATTAGAGCATATTTACTTTTCTCAGTTTCTCCATGTTTCAAAAATGAATATTTCCTTACTCCACTGAAACCTTAAGAGAGCTCTTTAGGATAGTATTTTGACTGTTGTGACAAACAGGTATCCTTTTTGAGGCATCCATGTTACATCTTCTATGGAAAAATAATCCAAAAAATGTGTTATTTCTCATACCCATGTGATGAGGACTTTACTTTTACCCATACATTGTATGTGAAAAATCAGCTCAAGCTAGTGGACTAAAAAGTACTTGTAGTGTAGAAGAGCTTTAAATGTGACTTTAAAATAGTTTTGAAATACGGAGTCTCACTTTGGACCTAATCCATCTTATCTTCTACCTGTAAGCACGAGTAATTCTGCTGTTTTCATGTTTGTTGACATTAAAATAGGAAAATCATTTAAGTCTGAGTATGTGCTACACAAGCTTTCTAAATAAACTCAGCAGTAAAGCATGAGAATTTTTGTTTAATGTAACAATATAAAATCATATCATCACCTAAGTTGGATGTCCCTAAGCGCTACATCTACATCTCTTTTAGACACCTGTAAGGATGCTGACTCAACCATTTCCCTTGTTTCCAATGCTTGACAACCCTTTTGGTGAGGATTTTTTTCTTAATATTCCAATCTAAATCTTTTATGGGGCAACTTAAGGATATTTCTTCTCGTCCTATCACTTGTTAGTTGGGAGGAGAGACCAGCACACACCTCACTACAACCTTATTTCAGGTCCCTGTAGAGCACAGAGTCACACACAGAATGATAGGGTTTGGAAGGGACCTCTAGGGATCATCAAGTCCAGCCGCCCTGCCAGAGCAGGGTCACCTAAAGACAGTTGCACAGGACAGCATCCAGTTAAAGAAATAAGGTGGTTTGTAAAAGTTCAGATTTTATTTTTATGCTGTTAATGATGGTGTGGTTGCATTTTAGTGACCTAGAGCTCTGCGTATGTGTGAAATTATTCAGATTAATTATGCATTTTTAAATAGTTACCCATCTTACTCTGTAAGAACTAATAATTTGACTCCTGCACTTCCCAATCTTTTGAATAGCAATAAATGTAACATCAATGCAAAGTGTTTCAGAGGGGAATCCACTTAGATTTCAGCAATGACAAAGGGAGAAGTTTTCAAAGCAAAATGTTACCTGCCATTATGAACTGAATTTCACTACAGATTGTGGTGAGCAAGAGAACCCTTCAACTAATTTATCTGTTTTTCTTTATAATGTGAAACCAGCCACAGTAATTATATTAAAAGGTGATTTTATTATAATTTATGTTTACATGTTCTGTAAAGGAAGAAATATGGAGCAACTGTTCCTTCCTATAATCTTAAGAGTCAGACACCATCTACTATGGAAGGGTAGACAGATTCTGATGTTTTCAATGTTAATGAAACAGTATCACCGGAGTGAATACAGCTGATGTCAGAGATAGAAGGAACTTTATCTTAGCTTCTATATGTTAATCTATAAATGTGCATTTAACTTAACTCATTGGAAAAAGAAAAATACATATTGAGTATAGAAAAAGACTAACATGGGGTGATGTATCTGGACTCTGTATCTGTATTCTGGACTTCATTACAAGTATCACGGTCATCAAATACTCTCTCTACAAAGCCCTGTAATGTACTTACCTGATTGTGTGGAACAAAAAATTGCCTAATAAGATGCTACCATAGACTTTAAACTTACATGTTATGTAGAGGCTACATGAAGAAACATCTTTTCAGTTGCCAGTATAGGAGCAGAAGACATAGACTTCTAACAGAGAAGAGAGGAGATGAGTAAAGGAGTGGTATATACTCTTCTTTGCGAGTTGTGTGTCCTGCCCTGCCCTGCAGCAAACAATTCTGTTCCTCTTCTCCTTCACCATGATGCTGAGAGAGGGGTGCCATCAGAATTACCATTTGTCGGTTTTAAGATGAGAAATCTTCTTTCTCAGCTCAGTAACGTGGCTTCAAGAAGGAAGGCAGTGCTTACAGAAAATTTTGAAGACTGCTTGCAAGAACAAAAATAGCATCTTAAAAGGATCAGAATGATTACTTGTTCTAGTTCCAAACACTTAGTCTGCTCTGAAAAACATATTTATGAATTGGAGGAAAACATTTCTTTTTCTACTCATTAATTTTGGCCCCAGATCAACAGAATTTGTAACTTTGTCTTAAATACATTTAATAGGTTATTTTTTATTATTTTTTTCAATCTTCACGCAATTGTATCTGATGAAATGTGTCTACCAACTCAAGTCATTAAAACTGCATGTAGGTTAGGTCTGTCATTACTCAAGGCTTAGGTCTCTGTCACCAATCCAGATGGCAAAAAAGCACTGTACCTTGGCACTTCCATTTGTCACTGAAGTAGAGAATAATCATGGGGTTTGGTTGTAGGGATGTCATCTGCTCTAACTGATCAGTTTTGCCAGTAAACATCAGGATAGTTCTGCCATGCCTGGCTGGTTCACTGCCTTTAGTTCATTGTGTCTTGTCAGAAGTTACATAACTTTTTAAAAATCTTGAAAAATATTTTTCAGCTCTTTTTTTAAAAATCTAAAGAGAGTTACGAGTTTAATTTTCAATGGGATCTGGACTCTTCTATTAACTTGTTATCTTAGATAACACTGCAAATACATTTTTCTTCTATTTTAATGTGTGTGAATCTTTGCTTTTATTGCTAAAATTATTTGCATGAAGACAGGATTTATGTTGCATACTTCATTCACTCATACTGCCTTTTTCTCTCTCAAAGCCATAATCTCTAAAAGTGACTCCCAGACTTCTGTAGTGCTAATTGTGATGTGGCAGACAGGGGATTATGACTCTGCCTGAGGAATAAGCAGCTGGAACAGATGAATGCTTACAAAGCTAAAGTCATCTTTCCATGAGAACATATAACTTCTTTACCTTTTGCTTTAAAGAAAAAGAAAAAAAAAAGAGGGGAGGAAAATGCAGAAATGTAAAAATGCATGTCTCCTCGTGGAGAGGATATGACAATAAATAGCATCTTACTGGCTTTAGTACAAAAGATGTTAATCATTCCTGTGGCAAAACACTGACAAGGGAGAACGTCCAGCACTTCACTGATATTTTTGCATGGCTCAGGACACCAGTTTCTATGACCATCTAGGGCATCATACACAGTTTACCAGTAAGAATTGACTGAAATGTATTTCTTACATAATGTTCCAAGTGTATTCAATAACTTCAGTCATTTATTTGTGCTTCTTTCATATGCACAGAACACATCCATAGGTCAAAGGAACATGGACAGAAATGCAAGTTTTAAAAAGCATCTGCCCTCATGTTTGCCAATCCATTATACAGCCCATGAAGAAGTGTTTCAAGGCTGTGACATGTCTGAGGTTTCATTTTATTTTGTGCAACAAGGGAAATGGCTTTTCCATGTGCTTTCTCACTGCCTGTGTTAAACAAACTGGTGTGGTACAGAGAAAATAAAGGAAGGTGAATCAGGGCCAGTCTTTTCAGGTATGAGAGTTAGTCAAGATTTCATTTGTAAATTACTCAGGTCAAAGTTGGGACACAATTGCTTCTTTCTACTGAAAAATAGCTGCTATATACTTAACCAGGGACTGACATTATCTTTGAAAGAATGTCAACATATAGACTGTCTGTAAAATTAATTTCATTTATATGAATTTCAACTCTACATCCCATAAAGACCTCCTGCAGATGGCCCTAGAAATATCTTTTTTATTCCTCTTTTTAATAAAATTTAGGATCATTTTTGCTCTCCAATTCCCAGTTCTTTTGAATTAGAGGCTTGTATGTCTGGATATACCTGGATATAGTCTATTTTTTTTTTCCAAAAAAGGAGGGGATATTCAAGTTAACAACAAAGTCATGCAATGCCTTTTATAGAAGGGAAGAGGAAAGAGAGTGTTTGCTGCCTACTGTGGCTTTCAGCAGCTTGGAACTCCTTCCTTTCTGCCTTCCCTTATGTACAAGAAATTCAAAAAATCATCTTCTTTAAAGGCAAGAAGCTGGAGGGTTCTCTCCTCTTTGAGGAAAGGGTGGAACACTTTCTCTGAGAAGTCTTTTTATTAGTGACAAATAACTTCCTTCCACATGCAGAGAAGCGTACTACAAAACCAGGAGGCAGAATGGGATGAAATACAAAATGTGCAAGGCAGAATTTGGAAAGGTCTGACAGGCATGTCAGCAAATTGATGTAAGTTATAGTATTTTGCTTGTAGTCTCAGAGCTGGATCCTCCTCTTGCCAGTGATGAGTTTGGCAAAAGCGACTCAGGAATTAGGCACAGTTTCTTCTTCTGGCTGTTGACAGCCTATTTCAGAAGTCAGAAATACATGGAGCATGAAAAATAACCTAACAGGACAGGGACCAAGAATCTGCCTGGCATGGCCCCTATACAGAAACTTTCTGGGATGGCAATGAGCCATGTTGGCCAGCCTAAGCCTGTATAGATTTTGTAAGATTTTTAGGAGATTAAGTATGGATGAATCTCAGAGGACATAATTCTTTTACACTTATTTTGGATTATAACATTTGTTATTTCTATTGTAATTGTTAAAAAAAAAAAAAANNAAAAAAAAAAAAAGAGACCGGTGAAAGAATTGATTGTAGCAAATTTTTTAGCTTTATTCTGTGAAGGAGCTGTGGTCTTTCTGGCATTCTCCACTTGGTTAGTACTCATTGCCCACTCTCACCATTAGTTCCTGAGCACTCTGATTGCATTCTGGATATTTAATTACAACAGTTAGTAAGGCTAGCAATTCCTGGTACACCATACATACTTTTCAAGAAGCAACATGCCTCACTTGTGAGCTCACCTTGTAAAGTGAACCTTGTCAGCTCCTAAGTATTATTATCAGGAGTCTGACATCATTTGCAAATGCACAAACCACTGTATACTATATCTTTGGAAAAAGACCCAGAATTCTGTTTGTATTTTTAAAATGCCTAAAGAATGGGTCTCTCATCCAAAAATATGGTCCTTGTGATTGCTGAAAAACAAATACTAGAAAAAAAGAATAATCTTCCTTTTCCCCTGTTTTGCAGGTGGAAAGGCACTAGTCCCCCCAGTGCTACCTCTAGCCTTTCCCAAACTCAGGCAAGATGGTGTTTTAGTTAAAAATTTCAGCATGCCTTGTTCGTTGTTTATTTTTCCCCATCATTTTGCAACAATGCTTTTGGCAGATGGAAATGACTCCAGCAAAAACCCAGGTGCATGGACTGGCGGCTTCCCTGCTAAAAGGGATTTAGTCAGATGTTCCTTCCACCTGTGAATTGACTGCCCAGCCTCAGCCAGCTCATATGGGTTTAATTATTATGCTCTGTTTCAGAGAGCTGAAACAAGTTCAAGTTGGTTCTGACAGAACCAACTGTCAAAAAAATCTGATACCATTACAATTCTCTCTATTTTCAGGGCCTTGTTGTCAATGAAATATCTCTGACTACCAGTCATACCATTTGGAGTTTGAGAGCATATCGTATCTCAGTTTCCATAAATTTGGTTCAGATTTACACCAGCATAACAGCAATCAGTATCTATTCTGCACTCTTTAAATGATAAACAGATATTTATATTCACATCTTCAACTCTGTTCCCAAACAGTAAAATCCCAGCCTTTTCCTGTGAAAAGACGAGTCATTATTCAGCCAGTAATGAGCAACTGTGTGTATGCATGGCTTCATGTGGAGCTCTGCTACCTGGAGGGAAGGCTGCCAATAGGTGGCTTCCAGGGGATTTTAAGATCCTTGTGCTTTGAGATGTCCTTTTCCTTTATGAGGAGCAAACCCATTCTCTCAAAAGGACAAATCAAAGCCAGATTTATTCCTTTCCCTGCATTTTTTTAGCTTGACATGAAAAGGGCTATTAAGCAGCATGAAAAGTTCAAAATGAAATGAAGTTCTGTACTAAAATATTTTTTAAAACGTAATCGGAAAGAAATGTGAGATTCCACATTAATGAACTGCAGCACAAAACTTTGCACATAGGAATGATACAAACAGTGTAGACCTCTTTATCACTGATCAAAAGCACTTCGGTAGAAGCAGCAGTCTTCACACAAACGTACTCCAAGACAGATTTCTGGGAGTTACAAATTGAGAGATGAAAAAACCAGCAGCCCAGCATGAGTGAACAAACCTCACAACTAAAGCACTAGGCAAACTGCCTCAGGCGAGGCTTTTCTGGTGGCTGGTTGCCCAGTCCTGTGCAGAGAAAGATGAAGTCCTGATATTACAGAGATTCCCAAGAGGAAAAGCCAAATAGGACCACAGAGTTCACTGAGTTCTGTAATGCAGACTGTAGAACTTCCTCGAATTATATCCTGTTCAAGTTACTATGTAATGGTTAGAAAAATGGCCAAACATATTTTTCAGCCTTGCAGCTATAAGAACTACCACAATGTTTCATGTGTTTCATTAGCCGATTTTCTAGAATCTAGGTAATATGCAGCTTGTCCAGTCTATTATAGTCTCATTTTCAGTAGCTTCACATTTCAGCTATGAATAGTATTGTTTGGATTTTTTCCTACTAGGCTGTTGATTAGCTTCCATACTTTTCCAAATGTTCACCGTGTTAGTATTTTTAAGCTAACGAAAGAAGGTTGTGGTTTTGGGTTTTTTTTGCTGGAGGATAAGTACATTAAATCTCTCTCTTTTATGGACAAGGTTCCCATTTCTTTAATCATTCCCATGATGATATCTTGAAGCCTTTCCTTGCATAATCATCTGTGCCTGTTACCTCCAAGATTCACCAAATGTTTTAGACTTGAAAAAAAATCATTGATAAACATTATCAATAATTTACAGATGGTTTGGGCTTTTCCAGTTATATTTTCAAACTATTTTCTTCTGTTGGTTGTGAAGATTGTGTGTTATTTTAATTTGCAAAGTATGAAATCATGAAAACATACTTCCAAAATTCACGAGTCTGTCCTCTCCGCGGCATGCTTCAGGCCAATGGTGGTTCTGTTTGGTGATGATCAGTGCAAAGGCTGTGGTTTTAAATTTCAGGCTTATGAATATCTAAAGATACCTTTAAAAAAAAAGAAAGGAAGGGAAGGGAATAAAAAAGTCCTAAGTTTATACCTATAAACTCTCTCCTAGTGTGCAAAGTTCCAAACACATGTGTGGAACTAATAGGAGATACGTTGGTTAGTGACATGGAAGTAAAAAGGATTATGATTTTGCCATTGGAATAGCAGTCTGAGCACTTTTTCCTCTTCTGACATAAGAACAAATAGCCTAACCCTTTATACCTCACTGTCCCAGTGGTTTTTTGTTTTGGTTTTTTTTTTAAGTGATGATAGATAGATAGATAGTTTTATCTCAGAAATAAGATAATGCAACTTTAAGAATTTTTTCTAAGCCCATTTCTGATATTTCAAAAGGTAACTTTCATATAAAAGTAGAAATTTTATGTTTATCTGGTCATCTGAGGGTGTTCACAGCTAAAAATGTTTTCTCTCTAGTAAGAAAAATCAAGCATTAAAACTCTTGCTGTCAGCAGCTCAGACAGAAGTATTTGCAGTAGAGGACAGAAATAGTGTCAGAATTAACAAATTAGGGAAGGAGCTTTTGTGATAGTCACTTGGCAAGGCAAATCTATAATCTGACTCAGATTTCTGCTAACATATTTGTAGTTCAGAAGTATTCTTCCAAGAATTTGCATGAACAAATGTCAGCCTTTGAGATATTTGGGAACAGTTCACGTTGATTATTTGCTATGTGATTTGGTTAATTTGCCTATTTGGCTGTCTGACTGAAACATTTTAAGGAGGTGAAAATGTGATGAAGAACAGGCAGCAAACACCACACCTCCCCGTGTAGATCTGGATTGTTATTATAAACAATAACTACCTTAAAATGCAGTAAACTTTTGGGAAAATGTGACATTTCTGTGAGTACGTTTCACCCCACCTCCATTTTTTTCGTGGATTGAGCAGTTCAACATGGACCCCGACTTATTTTACTCAGTAAAGTAAGTAAATCGCAGGATCATGTGTCTACCCCTTCCAGGTAGCCCAGCACAGGCCCTTTGGAGTAGTTATCCGAAGAGCAACTTTCCCAGGTGAGGAAAAAGATACAGTGAAGCTGTTTCAAACACAGCCTCCCATGAGGAAACATGAATTGATTTCTTGACTCAGCCTAGCCCAGAGAGATTATTGCATTTGTTCAAGATAAAAAGAGTCTCTGTCAGAAAGAAAAGCTCTGTCCTGCATTTTATTTAGGATCTCTTACTACACTGTTTACCAGCGCTGGGCAATTTGACCCCTAACCTCTCACAAATTCACAAGATCGTTCTTCCTTAATCTGCTTGCTGCCAGCATGTATGCTGCAGTCTCCTCGTTTTTCACAGAGGTAGATATTACCACAAGGCATGGGACACAACTCTTTCCTAGTCATAGCATCAGTAAAAAACACATCACCGTCTTACAGTGTTGTAGCTGTCACTTTTATTTGTTTTGCTAGTACAAAAAA